>VWZX01009802.1:1236829-1314293 GCA_013399015.1 Galbula dea | reverse complement strand
TCTCTCTTTCTCTCTCTCTTTCTCTCTCTCTTTCTCTTTCTTTTTCCTCTTTCTTGAGCCTTTCTTTCTTTTCCTTCCTTCCTTCCTTCCTTTTATTCATATTCTTTCTTTGAGATCAGCTGTAACCAAACAAACCTTAAGCACTGAGCTCAGGCTGGGCAGAGTCACCTTTATGCTATGTGAAATAGCATAAATATAGCCTCTGAAAGCAGCTATATTTGCAGCTGCCTCTCATGTTTGTCATGAATGACTAGTTTGTCCTCCACCAGCTCCCTGTCTGATACCCAAAGGAATGCACAGCCTGAGAAACAGGAAATTTGAATTGTGCTTGTGAATGAGGCCATTGCAATGCTGTGGTATAAATATCTCAGCAGAAATTAATTTAATAGTATTAAACAGCAGAAAATGGCTTATAATCAATATTCTTCCCTCTTCCACACTCTGCAAGGTGCTGTGTAAGCACAGGTGCAGACCTAATTCCTGATCTGGAGATCTTGTTTCACTGAGAGAGACTTTGTAATTTATTTGTGTATAATGATGTTATTTCCATTATAGACAAAGCAAGATATTCCCTCCAATGACAGTACAATATTTTTTTGTGAGATAGCAAATTGTCTTCTATTTACTGCTAGTTTTCTTGGGTATTTCTATAGGTTTTGGACAGCACCAAATGGAAAAGAATTTTCTCTGAACAAAATATGTTCCTCAAAACTATGCTTATACTCAGTTGTAGCCTTTGGAGCTTCTAAGCATCTTCAGTGAATAGATTCAGTCTGTGCATAGGGTTTTGGTAAGAAGTTCTAAGAACTCCTGAGGTGTAGTTTAAAGCTGGCCAGAAAGTTTCTGCCAAAACACAAATTAAACACAAAATACTCATTAATCCTAAAATATATGAAGCTTAGAAGAGTGAGGTTGACAGCAGCCTGAAGGAGATGGTCTAGACTCTGTCCTGGACCTGAGGAACCTAAAATATGGAGTGAATCCTTGGGCCTAGAGTAAATCAGGTTGATAACATGAAAGTTGAGAAGTATCCAGCCTCATGAGATACCAGACTGGCTGTTCTTGCAGGCTTGGGGATCCTTAAAGTTGAGACTCCATGAGCTTAATAACTAGATTTTCTGCAGGAGAAAGTTCACAAATACATCAGTATGGTTGATCAAGTTTACTTTAAAATCAGCAACTGGAGGAAATAATTATCTTTAATCTATTTTTTTCATGTTCCATTGTTACCTACACATCATATAACCTTACAACAAAAGGTCTACTTGATGATGATGTTTTAACCTTACAACAACAGGTCTACTTGATGATGATGTTTTAACTTGTATGATAATAGCTCCTGAAAAATAAACTTAATATCCACTGTGCTGTTTTGCACAAACACAGGACACAGCTCATCCTTTTCCTGACAGCCAGGTATAGTGATCAGGACAAAATACTCAGGCAGTTATCTTACACTCACTTTAGTAAGTAATGATGTGGAGTTAAGCTGAGCTGAGTTATGCACAAGTCAACAGCTGACTGTTCACAATCCTATTAGCTTATCATGTAGCAGGATGTGCAAGAAACTCTTAGAAGTTTCTTGTATTTCCTTGAGATACATCATGACTGCACTGACTCTCCAGCTATCAATGGTAAGCATTAGCAAAAGTGCTTCCAAAACTTGGAAGTTCCAAAATATGGGATTCCATGGTGGAGTTTTGACATCTAATCTCTTACTGTCAACACTTTTCCAGATTTGAATACTTATTTTTCAAACTGGATTACTCCTTCCTTCTGATCTGATTCTTTACAATCCCTTATTCAGTCAGGAATTCAAACCAGGAATATGCAAAATAAGATAAAAATAAACAAAAAGATGACAAGGTAAATAAGAAATATTTGTTACTTTTTGTTACTTGTTTTGTTTTGTGTAGTTAGGAGATGCACAATACATTTAAAATACATATAGCTCTAATTAACTTATCTTTTTCTGGTATCAGTATACTTGGATTGATAGCTTGAGGAAAGTTTGGGGGACTGAGGAAAAAAATCTAACTCATTTCAGTTATTTCTACAGGCAATTATAATTTGATGTTAAGTCTATACTTTCCTTTCCTTAACCACAGTCTCATATTCTGAGCTTTTTAAAAGGTGACACAAACTTCTCTCCTCACCTCTGCCTCCCTCAAAAATCCATTTGGTTGTTACACAACTTTTGTGCTTAGCTAAACTCAATAATTCTCCTAAATGATATCAAGTTCTACCCTTTCTGCTTGCCTGTCTTTGTGCTGCACTGAAGGAAGTTTTGCCTGCCACTGTCAGTATTGTCCCTAAATTGTTCTTATAGATTTTAACTCCAAGAGACAAAATGAATTAAATTGTCATAAAGAAATAGTCTGAAAATACCTGGAAACATCACAGTTGTGTAATCCAGACATTTTTCCTACCATTATAAAGAAAATGGAGTACAAGAAGGTTTTTTTCAGTTCTTTTATGGTTGTGTTTATAGCAATCTAAATATGAATCTTTCTGTGTATTGATGAGTATTCTGATAATTCAGGGGACTACTTTCTAGGCACTTTATTGCTCTATTAATGAGAAGCCTACAAATAAATTCATTGTTCCAGTCACAATTATACTAGGCCATTTAGCAGGAATTACTGTCTGGTTTTTTTTCTTTTCCTGCAAAATAATGCAACCACTTACAGAACTTAATATTGCCTTCTGAGTTTTATTGTTGTTCTTGACATTTTGCAGTAAAAATGAAAGTTTAATTTAAGATAAATTCAAATGCTACTGACAGGAATGGCCTCCAGGTTTCCCTTTCTCACTGAAAATATCTTTCTAATTAGGTCTTTTTTTTTTTTCTTGTGTCAGCTTTTCCTTTTTCTGAAGTCAATCTTTCCTGTCTGGATTATAATCACTTTTTTTCAGTATCTTTTTGATTACATTTTAAGTTCATCTGCCATTGTTAGGTCTCCTATTGTAATGTAATTTATGCTTACATGCCCCAGAGTGTATGCTCTTTACCTAAAGTTAGGAAGAAAAAAAAAATCATATTAATAATGATATTGGAAAGATGTGGAGACATAGACTGGACCATGCTTCTCATCTGGGATCTCCTTTGGTTCTACTGCATGGATTAATTAACAAGGTGCAGAGATATTCCCTGTATTGCAGCCTACACCAAGTCTTCCTTCATTAGAGCCTAGTGGACTTTCTTTTGTAATATATTCTCTGTTGGCATAGAAAAGTGTTCTGGCTCATTTGCAGGAGCAAATCTTACCTCTTAAACCACAGCTCATCATAAAGTTGGAGAAAGCTCTTTGTCTTTACTGGGTACCACTGAAGCCCACAAAGAAGAAATTCTTTTCTGTCTTTGGAGACATAACAGGAACACACATACAATGTTTGACAACCCTGAGTTGGAACCAGGATATTACAGACCCTAATTTGCCACATAGATCTTAATTCCTATTCCTTCCCTGGCTGTTCTGTATACCCAGCTCTGCCATATACAAAACCAGGATAGATCTGAACCTGAAGATATTCAACTTTGTCGTTTGGCAACAAAACTGCTCTTTAATGTTCATTTGTGCTTAAAGAGAGTCTAGTTTAAAGTTATGAAAGATATGTCTATAGGAACATGTTTATTTTTTCAAGCCTAATGTGTGAGATCATGTGTGTTGGTAGGGGTATAAAGATGCAATAAGAAGCTTCTGAGCTACTGTGTGAGGGTACAAAGGGAAATTACCAGGGAAACTCTGTCCCTTTTGGCCTCCCACTCAAATTTGTAATTCAGTATCACTTACAAATTCATGTTAGAAACTTGAAACAGTATCACTGTTTCTATCTCCAAGTTAGAAGAACTTTCCTAAGTGGAGACCACTAAATGGGCTCTTAAAACTCTTCAATAATCACAGTTAAAAAAAGAAACCACTCAAACTACACCTCTTCAGCATCTGCCTTTTTTTCTGCAATGACAGGTGGTGCACATTTCTGTCTGGACCAGAAAACTGTCATCTTAAGGAACATTTCCATGTAACTTTTATTTGTGCTATTTGGAAATAAGCCCTAGTTGACCTATCAGAAGATTTATACCAAAGAAGCTTACCTCCCAACCTTTACCAATGAGCAGGGCTGGCAAGAATGCATTGGAATGATTATTAGTGAAGAATAACCTTGCTAATTCATAACCCTTGTTTTTTTATTTGGGTTTTTTTTTGCCAATCAGCAGTGTTAACAAAGAGCCTAATAACAAAGAAAATTAATTTCATCCTTTGAGGGAACCCTTTTAAGACAAATGAGCCTTTATCAGGTATTGCATGCTGTGGGTCAGCTGTGAGCCTGCTGAACTGCAGTCTGAAAACACTTAGAACACTCTGCTGGTTTCTGTGATATGCTACACTGCAAACATCTGACAGGATAGCAAACTAAGTATGTCCAAATAAACCAGGCTCAAAAACTGGTGTGCACATTAAACCAAAACAGCTGGCTCTCCAAATTATTGTTAATTCACTTTTTTGTCTACTGAAATGTTCTTTATAATACTTGTGTAGAGCCACAGGGGTGATACAGGAATTGTACATTGGGGAAAATTCTATTACCATGCCCTGTCCATCTCTATTATAAAGTTCTCTCTAGGAAAACAACAAAATGTTTTCCAGTTTTAGGATTTTCATTTCTTTTTTTCAAGTAAGAATTAGTTGCTTATCAGGAGAAAGAAGATTACAGTGTAAGTTTCATACCTAAAAAAAAAGCTCAGCTGTGTCTAAATCCTGCAGCTGACAAATGCTCTGCTGTTCTGGAGGAAATTAATCAGCATGGAAGCATTATCATCCAGTTTCCTGATTATATGAAGATGAGAAAATTTGTATTCCTCATCTATAAGCTTTATTTTGAAAGCACCAGTAAGTGAGCTGGTAGAATACAAACAGATAGAATGACAGCTGCCTGTCAGATAAGGATGAAAGGTAAGCTTGGCAAGGTAAAAAACTAAGAAGGCTGAAAAGTAATCTTAGGCATGAGGGATGCTTTGTGGCACCCTGTTCAGTGGCCTGGCTGTTAATATAAAGACCAGTGACAAATGCCTGAGCCTAAATAGTCTTTCCACAAAGCTAGGTGTGGGACTGTGCTTAGAGAAGATATCATCTCCAGTATGACTGGAGACTGATATTCCTGCAAATATTCTGGCTATGCTTCCTCTGTTTTTATCAATTTAGCTGTTTAAGATTGCACACCTAGAAAACCTCCATTCTTTGGGATTAGATAACAAGGAAGCTTATTCCCAGCCTATTCAGGCTTCTTTTTACTTCCTTCTAGAAGGACAACTAGGTGGATGTAATCTGGAGTTCATAATTTAAATACATATACCTAATAATTAATAATTTATATATATTTATCAGGAAAAAAAGAATGACAGAATAATGGAAGGAAATAATAATGGAAGAAAAAAAGCCCATATCACTGGTGTTGCCACTTCAAATTAGTAAAATATAAGTACATGCTTGGTATCCTTTCAGTTCAGAAATTTGGCCTCACCTAAGATGCTTCCCCTGAAAGAAGTGTTGTTCTGTTTAATCATCCAGCTGTGGTTTTAACTAGTTAAGGATGAATCACTGAGCTGGCATTTCAGAGACAACAGTATAAAGGAAGATGATTATCTAGAGGGAAAAAAAAAATAATAAAGGCTTTAAAGAGAGAAGCTATTCAAAACATCTCTGCATAATGTCAGTGCAGAACATTACCAGGAAAATTCCTTATGCTGGCCAAGACTCAATTCAGCATGACAAGCAATAAACCCTATATAATATTTGAGCTGTAACCTTCTGCTAAAGCCCCCATCTAATTACCTAGATATGTCAAGTGGTAAGTCTTGCCACTCAATAAATCTGACATCAACAGATTTCTCCTCCTAATTTTTATTTTAATAAGTAAGCCATACAGCAGCTGTGAAGCTACTGATAATGAATGTTAGGAAATAGGATTACTCAAGTGAGTTAAATCCTTCTGCTTTTTTATTATACACTATATAATACTCAAAACTCATGTCCTGAATAGACAGAGAACAAGGAACTGGAACTTACATACTTGATCCTTATGCCTCTAGCTAAGTCACTGTACAATTATCAGGCAGTATGTGCTTCCCAAGGACCATGTTCATGAGAAAACCTGGGATGACAACTGTCTCTGGATGTGTTTATCTGCATTGCTGTGTTCAGAAACTCTCCAGCAAGTTGTAGGTGTTTGTGTGTGTAAGTTTATTCATAGTAGGTTGAGCTTATTTTGACTTAATGTAGAGTATTTTTTAAGATCTAGCCATCAATAGTTTGGCCCCTAAAAATCCATGAGACATTTTTGGCTGGAGTCCTGCAGAACTTGCATGGAACCACTTCATACACTTTCTGAACTGCCAAGCTGGTTTACCTGTTGCTGTAGCCTGTGTTGTCATGCCCAAGAAATGCTGCTACTAGCCTCTTTTTCCCAAGCCTACTTGATAATGGCATTGGACTAGATCCACTATAATCACACTACAAGTTTTACTACATGGATAAATGAATTTAGAGGGTGGCAGGGAGTCTCATCTCAATAAAACCAGTGACCTCTTTTCCTTAAGTTCTGTTGGGTTATCTTTCTATAAGATTATCTATATCCCTCTATCATCTAAAAGATCATCTATATGATGCAATGGTTGCAGTCCTATGTTGGATTCAGTTTCATAACAATTCCTGTGTTATTTCTTTCTTCATATTAAAGAATACAGCTCAGTCTGGCAGCAATTTTTGCCTTGATAAAGTGGTCTGAGGTTTAGTATCATACCATGCCTTGATTAAATAACATAGCATATATTAAATGGCTTAAATCCAACTTATAGTCTGACCATGCATGATATTTTAAAGTAGATAGAGATGAATATGTGGGGCTGTTTCTACTAGGGTGGATTTTTATTAAGTAGGGACATTTAAAGTGAGGACATTTATTAAATCAAAATATTTGTATTGTCTGTATTAGACAATCTTATGAACTTTATGCTGGCTATGTTTAGGGGTGGAATAATAACTAATGAGGAAGAGAAGTGATTGGTTATCTGAGTCACTCTGAAATATATGGTCACAACTTACCTAGATCACTAGATCTATACTTACAGATGAAGAGATTACCTCAGAAAACAATGCTTCAGAAGATTGCTTGAAATCATCACAGAACTTCCTTAACATGACCTTTCAGTCTCCTACTGGAGCAAAAGGGCTAAGACTGTCCATTAATGCATTAAAAAAACACTGTCAAGTTCAAGTAGGGAAATGGTTTTTGACTTAGTATGTGAGAAACAGAAAGACCTCTGTGAGGATGCTTCTACTTCCAGTGTCCACATCTGGACAAATATGAAAATACTGAAAGTAGTTCAAAAAGGGACATAAAAATGCTCTGGGAATCAGAAAACCAGTTGTACCATTAGAGGCTTAAAGAGCTCAATCAAGTCAGCATATCTGCAGAGAAGGTTAAAGCATGATTTAACCAGAATAGAGGTGCTCATTCAAGTGGAAGATATGTGATAGTGGGGTTGCTCAGTCTTGCAGACAAAGACATGAAAAGCTCCAACACCTGGAAGCTGAACTTGGATGAATTCAAGCTTGGAAAAAAATAATTGTAAAGCAGTAAGAGCAATTAATATAAAAATAGATGTGAGAGACACACCAGTACGTGGGTATTTTGAGGTACAGTCTAAAAGTTGTGCTTATAATCCATCCAGCTTCTAGGAAACTGAGAAAGAGAACTGACTCATTGCAGTCTTTTTCATTTCTGAGTTTCAAATCTCAGATACCTCACTTCTACTAAAGGACAGGGAAGGAAGTCTATTTTATAAGACACAGGCTAAAAAAAATGCAGCACTTTGGAAACTAATTTCTTTAAAATAGACCTAATTTTACCAACCAAACAACCAAAACCAAACAACCAACCCAAACCAACCAACCAACCAAAGTCTTCTTTCCAACACTGATTCTGAGTCAAGGGAAAATACAGGTTGTTGTCTAGTGAAAGCAGCTAGGAACCAGTAAGAGATGAAAGATCATGCTGGGATGTTAACTCTTGAAATGCTTTCACTAGAAGACAACTTAAAGACAGCTTTATAAAAGGCTAAGATAGATATTTGGCACCTTTTTTTTTGTTCTTCAAAGTTGACATATTCTCTCAGCAAACAAACTTCCTTTTCAGGGAATTGTTTTCCCTTTCCCCCAGCTACATTTACCAAAGTCTTTATTATATCTTCAGCTTATGGGTGCTTTCCTAATGTAGCAAAATGACAGATTTGGAGCTTACAATAAAATTGTCCCCAGTTTTATTGCTGTGATGATTTTGTATTTCAGCTACATCAGTTCCAGTAGATTGGATAATTATTTAAGATCTATTTCCTTTATTTAGTTATGCTTAGCATCAGGTCTTTGCTGCATGTCTGCAACAGAGAAGATACTAGCAAGAAAAGTAAATTTACAAATACACTGATATTGAGAGTAACTATTGCTCAACTGAAAATTAGTGGCCTTTTCCAGAAACTGGAATGATGGAGGATTACCTAAATAATAAGGATTACCTAAATTATTTTGCTGTTAATATGTATTGATTCAGATTGAACTTTAATAATGGAATAGAAATTAAAGTTGGCTCCTGCAAGCAACAGCAGACATCTTACCTGTTGGGTGCTTAGAAGTATTGCAATTGTGATTTTGGAACTCTTCCAAAGGAGAGATAATTAACATGACTTCCATTTGCATAATGTTGCCTTCTAAGTGCAAAAGTCTACTTTAATTTAACATATTCAGCTTCTGCCTTTTAGCATATGAGATCTTGCCAGCTGTTTACTTCAGCCATTTCCTGCTGATTTTTATGTGGTGTGGCTGGTAACGTGAGTCACAGGTTATTGTTTCTCTTTGGTAACTCAATTAATTTTTCAGAAGCACCTTGTATTATGAGGTTTTAGTAGAGGAGTTTCATAAGAAAAACTACCATGATTTTCCAAAGTGATTAATATTTTCAGAATCACTTGGCTATTTATCCAAGGAATTAGAGAACACACTTAATGATTCCAGGGATATAATACAGGTTATGTTTTAGTTTACAGATACATATGTATACTCTGATTAACTTATTCAAACAGCTTAAGCTTAATAAACTCTACAACTTATTTGTCAATAAAAGATTAACCTGAAAAGCTTTTTAAATACATACAGTGTTAGGCAAAATCCTTTATACTCTGCCTAGAAATAACATTTGGGAAATATTTAGCTGAGATGCTCTTGTTTTCCTTTGCAGGGGGAGGAATGTGTTAAAGACTGAATGACATTCTTCTTTTTGCTCTTCATTTACAGTTCATTTATTTTGTCTTAACTATGAAAAGCAATTATTAAAGCTGCAAATATTTAAACTATGCAGGTCTACAGTAACCACTGTCAGTGGGTCTAAGTTCTTTACAGAGATCTGAGTGACAATATGTAATTTCCTGATTAAAAAACAAACAAACAAAAAGATTTCTGCTTCCAGTGAAAATAAACATTGTGCTAGTGCCAATTGTATATTGAAATAATTATTCATAGAGGAAGCATTTTAAAAGAGCTCAGGCTCAGTGAAGAAAAAAACATCTTTCTCAAGTGTAAAGCTAATTACACACCAAGGAGTGAGAAAAAATAGATCACTTTTAGCCTCATGGGGTTTTTTTCAGCCTGCACATTTTATAAGCTAGAAAATAAATTTTTTATTATGAAATATGTGCATATATCTTCAAATGTATCCTTAGGAGGTAAAATTGACCCAATGGACCACTGAGACTTTCAAAAATAATTGTAAAGTGAACGTGTTTCAAAACTGTTAACATGTCCTGCTACTGTTTTCAAATAATCAACAAGTAGCTGTCAGCTATTGTCACAAGAAAAATATTTTTATATATGTGCATACCTTTTTTCAAGAAAAATGAGCCAAGATAAAAATTCATCTCTATCTGTACAGCTACATAATTGTGTAAAAGAAGAGTAAAAACAGTGTCCGATACTATGATCTGATTTGCTCACATTTTACATAACTTTTATATAGTTCTAAAAAATTAGGTCATAGTCACTGACTTGGACCCAATGCCAAATTTAGTTGATACATTTACCTTTTTATTTATGTAGATAATCTGAAAGAATTAAGTGCAGTTTAAGTTTACTCATAAACAAAACCGGATGCTGAGCAGCCTAAGGTAGCCTCTAGAGAATCAGGAGCACTAAAAGAAGTTTAGAACTTGAGAGATACAACCTGGGTCCAGTTGTCCTGTGTTTAGCTAGGATAGGGTTAGTCTTTGCACAGGGAGCTAAGAGGGTCCACTCCCAGGACAGACAACAGAACCAGCCAAGGCAGCCTTCAATACCAGCCTGATGTGCAGGCAGGTGCAGTGCTTTTTTGGTAGGTGCCTTGTCATCAAGCGGTCAATGTCAGTGACTGGGCCACATTGCATGTTGCTTGGTTCGATATTGCTTCAGTGGTTTTCTTCTTCATCCTGTTGTTTCTCTGTTCCAATGCTCCACCACTCTCTGGGTAATGAGCTTCTTCCTAACATCCAACCTGAATTTCCCCTGGCACAGCTTCATGCCATTCCCTTGGGTCCTCTCACTGGCCACCAGAGAGAAAAGCTCAGCACCCACCCTCCCTCTGCTGAGGAAGTTCTAAATTGCCATGAGGTCTCCCTTCAGCCTCCTCTTCTCCAGGCTGAACAGACCAAGTGATTTCAGCCTTTCCTCATATGGCTTCCCCTCCAAGCCCTTCATAATCACCATATATTTTTGTATAAGAATTCTGTTTTAAAACTTTATAGTTACTGGAATTGTTCAGATATTCAACCTATTAAGTTCCCACAGATGTTATCATAACCAATTGATTTTTTTTCAGGAAGCAGTGAATATAGTTTGGATAACAAATAATAATAAATAATATAATAAATATTATATTTAATAATAATAAACCATCACATAAATACTTAACAATAATTCAAAAGTTACCTATCTGCAGATATTAAGAGGTCTGATGTCCTGAACCAGCTGTTAGACTGTCAGACAATTGCATTCTAAATATTATTTTAAGAAAGTAACCTGATTTATAAACCTTCTTGTGGCAAACCTGAAGTTAACTCTACAAATCTGCAAAAGGAGTTGACCTTTAGGTGAAGGCAATCTTGATCTGCTCCTGTCTATTCATTTGAATAGATATTTTGACCCCCAAGTGTTTTGATTTTATACAGTTTGTTCTCAATTGATAAAGTTGATGATAAAACTTATCTTGGACTTTTAAGTCAAAGAATCCTAAACTAACTGAGATCCAAGTCAAAACAACTTTGACCTCAAAAAAGGGGGAATCAGTTCCTATGGGTGACATGAAATCAAGGTGTTTCTGTGAGGAGATTTGTACAGGTTCTCAGTATCCAAACTCTCTTTATGTTAGGTAGAAACCTAGGACTTTAATTTACCTAAATATTCTCACCTAAAGATATGTGAAATGCCCTCAGATATCTAAGATACTCACAAAGGACTGGTGGAAGAAGGATAGGACCTATGGCACACCAACACCTTTATGGAGAGATAGTTACAGGCTAGAGCTGTGTGGAGACATCCTACATACAGCTCCATTTACTTTGACAGTTTGCCTTATAGGGTGAGCCAAATTTAGGTAATTTCATCCTGGGCTGAATCCCACTCTGCCTGTTTGAAGCAGCAGGAGTTGCTCTGTCTCAAAAGAGATCCATAAGCATTTAAATTTGGTTTCTCTTAAGAAAAAAATTAAGCAGGTCCAAAACACCAGCAAGATAAACTGAGTGCAGTTCTAATTGATTATTCTGATTTCAATGTGACAAACCAGCACTGGATTTTCATTAAAGTTTACAAAAGAGTGGCAAAGGTTACAAACAGGTCAGAGCAATAATACACCCTCAATACCAAATTCCTTTCATATGTTCAACCACATTCATTTAGCATTCAGTTAAAAAGAACAGCAGGGTTGTCTTGAACCTGTCACTAGTGATTTATTAAGTTAATTTTATATTCATTTGTTTATAGATCAAACATGGGGAAGAAAGGCTCAACACTATTGAACACATTTAACCAAAATCAAAAGAGGACAGGGTATTTAACTTTGCATCATGCTAGGTTACACATTTTTAGAAGGAAGACAATAATTAAATTTAAGCAACCTGTTTGATGAAAGATAAATGCTCTCTGCCTCTTAAATGCCTCTGAAATCAATATACCTATTTAGAGGGAGAGAATAGTTCCTGAAAAAAAGCCAACCATGGCCTCATCATGGTGGTGGCCTGAGGTTTCACTATGTGTGGTGTCTGAATTGTGAAAAGTTGAAATTGGTTCTGTTCAGAACTATTTCTTCCACGTGGGTAACACAGAGCAGTGAGTCAGACATTGTGGATACTGGGATCATCCCTTGGCTAAAGAAACACAAAGCAGTGTTTAGTAATGTTGAGTCTGACAACTGCCACTAAAGCACTTTTTTCTCTTCCCAGAATTAGTCTTCCTTTCAGAGCAGCAGCTGGAAAAAGTACTACACTGCCATTTAAATAGCAACAGCAAAATGTGTGAAAATGCAGGAAAAGCTGTTCTTAATTTGACAAGGATTTGCAGACAAGTCTTGAAAATTAAGTTTTCATTAGTATGAAAATATTTTCAGTCAGAAATATATTACCAGATAAAACATGTATAATTTTTTTATTTGAAATTACATAAAATCTGGTAATTGTATAGACTTTTTGTAAGAAAAAATATATACTTAAGATTTTTATTTCTTCATATGCTCAGTTCCTCATTGCTGCATCTTATAGTGGCTCCTGGAGGGAAAATGAACTTGTTGCTACAAAAAACCAACCCCTTCATCAGGAGAAGCTGATGATGTGGACACATCATTACCAAAACACAGACATTTCAATTTATCAGCTGGATACTAACTCACTGCATTTCTTTTGTTCATAAGTAGACTTTTATTTCTATGGTTTGATCTTGGATATATATTTCCTGGTTAAACTAGGACAACAGCAGCAATGAGATATCAGGGCAGTGTAGATATTATGAGATTATTTTGCCTTTTTGAGCTATGTGAACAGTTTTCACATGATGTTTGCTTTGAGACATCATGGACATGCAATCCTCTCAACAATGACTGAACAACACTTTAAAACAAATACTGTTTAAAAGCTGAATCATTTTAATGCATTGCATTTATTTGGGGTCCATCTTTCCTACTGCAATTAATTGTGCATTCAGTTAGAAAAATAAGTAGATATTCTAAAATAAATATTATAAAACTAGTATAATGAGTCATGAATAATACCTTTCATAATAGGCTGAATTAATACTTGAGCATGTTAGAATAAAAATAATAACAATAATAATAAATTGTTATTGAAGGTAAGATTTGACATGGGGGCAAAACTACTACTTCCTGGCTAGCAAAAGTAATTTTTAGGCTATAAGTAGGAATCTCAAAGGATGGTTACAATCTCATGCTCTTAAGGAAACAATATCTTTGAACTATCTGGAAAGAGTACACTGCAGCAATGTTACAGTAGGTGTTCTTGTATAGCTAAACTTTTCTTCTGCACCTTATAATAGAGAGAGAGAGAGGGCAAAATTACCTTGAAATCATCTCTGAAAGAAATTCCAGATCACTTGTACATGATTGTCTAGTGTCTCCTTGTGATGCTTTGGATGTTGTCACCAACCCAACACATATCTCCTCTATCCCTTCTGAAACCTCCCTCTCCCATTATATTTACTGAGATTAACATTAACTACATAACCTTGCTATATTTTCTCTCTCTATCATCCCACATGTGAGAAAAGCAAAAAAGAAAACTTCAGTTCTGGCTTCTCCAGTTCTGGGCAACAATTTTCCATTAGCACATATTTGGGAGAGTGGTTTTATTTTACAGAATACTGTGTGGCACCATGTTATTATCTCCAACACTCTTTAAGTCCTTTTTAGAATTATTCAGATATGTCCTTTCTTGACTCTGTACCTGTGGCTTTTATCTCAGTATTTCAGTGGGATTCTACACTTGCAGTACAGTCATATGTAGTGTAATACTTTATTAGTGTCATAAATTTTACAAACAGGGAAAAAAAAGAGCCACTTCAAAGAGTAACTGCTAACAGCACAGTATAAAAAGAATGGGATGTGCTCTTGCTGTTTATCTCAACTTGAATTGCACTGTGACAGAAAAGAACACTCCAGGATTAATTGGAAAAGAATGAGGTCTCCTGGGGAAATTATATTTTTACTCTCCCAATGGCAAAATGTACCAAAAAAAAAAAAAAAAGAAAAAGGAAACACAAATGCAAAATTTATGCTCTTCAAAATATACAAAAATACAGTGTGCAATGTTATGAAAGCATACAAGGACTTTAAAAAAGAGATCAGAAGAATAAGTGTTTGCTTACCTCATGAAAAATTAACAAGGGAGGCATCATTTCCTAACAGCACATTCAAATAAAGGCTCAAGTTAAACACAGAAAGAGTGGAAAATAAGCTGTTACTACAGATGTTATGAAATTCAGTCATTAGAAGTAACACAAGCAACAACAGATAGAAACTCAAACCCAACAGGGAGTAGTCACATAAGAACCTAGATAAGATAGGGTATAAATTTAAAATTTAAAGATATATGAGATTCTCATCTGGTGTCTGAATAAAATAAGGATCATGGTTACAGTTTCTTAGGCAGTCACATAGAAAAGATCTATAGAACTTGAAAGGTTACAAATTTCTCATTTTTAAGGATGCTGCTGAACCCAGCCAAATGGTGTGGGAGCCACCTTCTGATAAGGAAGATTAAAAGTTACAAGTAAGAACATCTGTCTTTGGCACTCTGGTTGATGTTGTGCCAGTGGTGGGATAGACACCTTCATCTTCAGCAAGTTAGCAAAATTCTTTTCACATGAAGAGTTAATAGCAGCTTCTTACCACCCATAAAATAATTACCTTTGAAACATGACTTAACTCCCACAGTATTTCCCATAGTGCACAGTTCCCCTCTCTTTTTGCTAAACTCTCAATGGATAGATGGTAAAATTTGGGGTTTTGTCTTCTTCATTTCAATAGTTAAGCATTGATAATGGGAGAGATATTTTGGCTAAAATCTTTAAGACTATGCTTGGTTTATAATAATTTGCTCCACCCAAGGAATTCTCTGTTTCTTTGACTTTGTTATTGTGTATTTTGGGAAGTTGTACCCATACAGTTTTAATTGTTATCTCAGAAATAGTGAAGACAGTTAAAAATGGGAATCCAGACCTCTGCTCAGTTTGAAGCTTGCATTTATCCAGCAGGATTTAGCCTTTAGGAAAGCAACACAGGAGGTTTCTAGTAGAACCTAGCAGGATCCACACTGAATTGAGACTAGATTCTTCATGCCTATCTGAATTTCCTAGTCAAGTTTTGAAAACCTCCAAAGACAGATATAACACAATTTCCTGGGGCACTGTCTCACAATGCTTAATTATCCTCCTAGTGGGTTTTCTGGTTTTATTTTTCTGTTTGGTTGGGGGTTTTTAATAGCCAGTTTCACCTTTGCTGTTGTAATTTATGACCAGTGTCTTATTTCCCTGCTTCAGGAGGTCTGTGGTGTCTGGTTCTGTCTTCTTAATAACTCCCCATATGTACTGGCAGACTGCTGCTATGTATCCCTGAAGATACCTTTTTCCATGCTGAACAGGAATAAAATCTCAGCCTCTCCTCTCAGGGTGAGTGTTCCAGCTCCCAAACAGCTTGAAGACCTCCACTGAAATTGTTCTAATTTGTTGGTGTCTTTCTTGACTTGTGGGGCCCAAAACAGGAAAGTGTATTCCAAATACAACTATCAAAGTGCCTAGTCCATCTCACTTCCACCTACTCTGTACTGTGTCTTTGCATCAGACTTTGGTCATCTGTTTTCCTAAGCTTTGGGCTGGACAGTGTCTGTGCTTGGAGGAGGTTGCTCTTTAAACTATCTGTGTTGTGCTGAGCTCCTTTGCCCTCAGAGCTGTTGCCACATTACCATACCTGTCAGTTCCTTGAGAAAACTGAGGTCTGAACTTATCCTGGCAAGTAGAAACTGATCTTCAATCCTACCCTGGGGTAGTTAATACTTACATCCAAAAAGTAGGAGAATCTCTTTGTGAAAGTATTTTAAATATTTATTGGCTTTAAAGAAGTCTTGAGGCATGAGGCATTTAAAGGAGGAGGTTTATCCTTCTGATCACCTAAGCTGCTCATAGCAGGATATGCAGGAATGTGTGTCCAGTGGAGACCAATCTCCTCAGGCTACACAAGATAGTGATGGAGTTCATGACTGGCACAGCAAGATCCTCCTCCCACATCCAGGATGAAAATCAAACTCCATTCATGGGTCATTTAATATCTCTGTGCAGAGATAAATATATTTTAAGCATCACTGAGCCAAAATCTTAAGTAACAAAATTTCCTTTCCATTTCAGACAACCTCAATCTCTTGAAACTTGCATTGTGCACATTTTATCCTGGTTAATAACTGCAGCTGCAGGTCACAAACGATTAAAATAAGCCTCAGTAACTTCCAGTTCATTAAGATAACCAAAGTACCAGAAAAATATTTGGCTTCTTCACAAGGCTTAGAAACTCCTAAAATATTTCTTTTTTTCTGGCTTTAAACTCCAGATAGTATTAAGAAACTGTAAAGCAACCCTGTTAGTTGTCCATTACTGTGTTTGAAACAATAAAATATGCATATAAGTTCTAATATATATACACACAGAGAGAAACAAACACACGTTTATCTTGGTAACCCTCTTCTTAATTGAACAGCTAGCCAACTGGAAGACAGGTTAGCTTGGAATCTTTCATTTGAATTTGTCTCTTAAAGTAGGATTTAAATGACCTTATGTTATCTGTGCTCTCATCAGGTACTCAAACTCACAAAATATTGTATTGCAAAGGAGAAAGGGGAAGTAGAAATATTAACCTAAAAAAATAAATACAAATTTGCCTACATACAAGTTATAATATTTAGACCATAGAGATATTGTAATGTTGGTTAAAAAAATCCTCAAAAGCTGTAACTCACTAGAGGTAAAAAGGTAAAGGTTTGTGCAACTTTTTCATTCAGACAATAAAACATCTTTTTTTTTTGTTTCCAGAAGTGTGAGCTGAGCTTTGACATAAATGTAACATGCAGGGAAGCACAGAGTAATCCCTGTGCTCCAAAGTCAATTCTGAAAGCAGAGGGAAACTTGCTCTGTTCTTTTCTAAATGCTCAAGCAATCTGTCAAATGATTCCTAACTTTCCTGACTTCCTTCTTTAAATAATTCAAATAATTTTGCTTATAGGTAATATAGTCACATATTAGAAAAAACACATTAAAGCTGAAAAATAGCTCTTTACCCACTGTTTGTCCACTCATGAAAATTTCAGTTGAAAGTCAGTTGTGTCAAAGTTATATTTTCAACATATATGTGCAAATAAAATCAGGATTTTTATATCAGCAGTCTCTAATTCATAACCTCCACTTCTGAGAAGAATTGAAGTCAAAGTGGCTATTCTATAGCAGGACACTTCTCTGTAGTGGAATATGGTGTGGAATATATATTCTTTCTATTTTACCTTAAAAATTTTTTCAGCAGCTTACAAGTCATGTTTCTCTCACTCTTTAAGAACTATTATGTAGCAATAGCATCCTAAAAAAAAAATGGGCTGCAGGAGAATCTGCTCCAGTGCCTGGAACATCTCACTTCCCTGCTTCTTCATAGACCTTGGTGTCTGCAGAGTTATTTCTCTCACATAATCTCACTCCTCTCTCCAGCTGCAGTTGCACAGGGTTTTGCTCCCTTCTTAAATATACACTTTACCACCATTGCTAGTGTCCAGCAGCAGGTTTGTTTTGGAATTGGCTGCTATTGGCTCTACTGGACATGGGGGAATCTTATAGAAGCTTCTCACACAAGATCTTCAGGACTGTGTGAACTTATGAAGTTAAATACAATTTCCAGCTCTACTAGCATTTATCAACCCAGGCATGTTCATCCAATCTGGATCTCCTAAGTAACTGGACAGCTGCACTAAGTACTTTGTCTGAATCAGATCTGAATCTGGTGGTTGAAGAAAGTGCTAGGAGGGCTTTAGCCTTCCCCATGCATCACCATCTGCTGCTTCCCCGCTGCAGCATTGTGAACGCACGCGATCTTCACGTGGTGAGTGGCTGCTAGCCAACTCCTTAGCACTGTCTCCCATTGACAGTGTAAGAAAAAAAGATGTGGCACTGTGTGCAGCACACACTTCATCCCTTCCTTAAACCTGTCAGACAGTGGAATGGTTCAGCTCTTTCATTCTGTTACATCCAGCCAGCCTTGATATTGAACACCTGGCAACTGGAACACAAAGCTCCCTTTCTAGACTGGGTCTCTTTTGCTGTGTTGTAAAAGCACTCATTTTTAGTAAAGACTTTCTGCATTTTTTTTGGATTCTTTTTTTTCCTTTGAGAAGTCTTTTCCTTTTTCCAAGATCCATTTTTTTATTTCTAGATGAGAAATTAATTCTTCCTCTTTTCTGGCTTTTATTTGTCCTTCAGGAAAATGAAGGGAGACTGCTAATAACAGTCAGTAATAAATAGCAAAGAATAAATAATACACAATCTTAAATAATAACACTATATCTTCCAGTAACTTAAAATGTCCTTTATATACAAAGCCCATTTTCTTTAGAAGGTTTCTGGTATTTGTCTCCAGTTCAGTTCATTGTGAGCTACATATACTGGTGAGTATTTTCTCATTTCATAAATGATCACCAACCTTCTCATCCTATAAGCTGCAGTTCTCCTGTGTATCTTCTCTATGCCACATCATCTCTGCCCTTACTACTTGTGGCACCAGTGATGGGGCAGGAAAAATCCTACAGTTTGTGAGATCACCTGTGAGAGACTCTCTTATTTGATGACAAGTGTGTTATGGCTACTTAAACTTGTTTTACTAGTCTGAGCAGAGAACTTTTCTTCTTTCATTCTTTCAAAAGTGGCTGATGTTAAAATATGCTTTAACTGGAGAGGGAAAATGTGATCTCTTTTCCTTTAAGATTTAAGCCTTTAAATAGGCTTCCAAATGTCTCCAGTATGAATTTTCAGTCTGGCAATAAAAATAGGATAAGAAACATAAAATAATACTCAGTAAAATAGTGTGAATTTTGACAGAATTAACTGTTCATCTGGCAAAAGAGTCAAAGCATTGGCTTGTATTTCCAAGAAAAATCTAGATATTCATGAAGGAAAAACATTTCTTCTTAATTCAGGAAATAGGTTTTCAGTTATAGATATTTCATTTTTTTTTGCAGCAATTTTAGTATACAGTGAGGTTTGGCAAAATAGTGAGGTGAATAAAGCATGCTGCAATGTGTCTCAGGCTTTTTCTATTCTAAGGTAAAGCAATTTCCTCAGAACTGTTGTTCATCAACAAGAAAGAACTATGCTGCAGGCCCAAAGGAGTAAAAGAGTTTGTTCTAATGTCACCCAATAGAAACCTGGGTTCACATGTTTTAATTTGAACAAACTGTGAATTAAATTTTGCACACAGCAGTAAGCATTGGTAGCAGTCCTCCTTAAGAGTTCCTGTGTGATTGGAAACTATTGACAATTGTATATGTATATATATGTGTAAATTGTATTGAGACTTGGAACTAAACTGTCATGATGTTTTCATTTACACTCTCTGGTATGTACTCTAGATTTAATACTCACCTTATGCCACTTTAGGAGAGGTTTCTGACTTAGTGTCACCTTAAGCTTAGAACAGGGGAAATTAGAACCAGTGTGACCTGGTCTAGGGAATCCTGCTGTGGCAGGGGGGTTGGTCTAGATGATCTTTTGAGGTCCCTTCCAAATCCTAATATTCTGTGATTCTGTGTAAATACTACACATCTATTTTATCAATTGACTGGACAGCAGGAAAGCAGATATTTACAGACTGAGTACTTCTGAGGTCAAACAGCACCTTAGCCAATCAATTAAATCACTCCAGCTTACTTTTGTTCTTACAATTCTTCTTCCCAAGCTTAGTCCAATATTCTTTTAGATTTCCAAAAAATCCCATTATACATTAGTCTTTTTTTTCCCCTACCAATGGTTGACAGAGTTTATTATTTATTCCTGCTATTGTTTTTTATCCCAGATTGCTATGTAATGACAAGAATCAGTCTAGAGTTCATCTTGGTTTTTCTAGAAACAGAGTGAGGAAAGAACATTAAGGCTGCTTTTTGTCAGTGAAATCTCTTTATTACTTGAACTTTGTACAGTCATCATGAACCTTAGCTTAATAAATTATGCTGCCTCTTGTCTCTTTCTCCAGATATAATAAGATTATAAAATCTTACATCTGGCAGGTTTGACTTTCTAATAGTAATTTAGCTAAACAAAAAACCCCCAAAACCAAACAAAAAACACACCTAATTTTAATCTTCCCCCAAAATTATGAACAGGTCCAAGATCAATGTTTGTTTCAGCTACAGAGTGATTTCTTTTTATCTACTATAAAACCTGAAAATATAAATATTGTCTGATGCTTATAGGAAAGAATCTGGATAAACTAATTGCCTAACATAGCCTGGAAATGTAATCCATGCTTCATTTCTATGGTGGCATTTATGATGCTTCAGTGCAATAGACCTCAGGTTAAAAAATAAAATAAAATCAGCCCAAACAAAGAAATCACCCATTAAAAGAAAGAGTAAAGCAGTAGATTTAGATTAGAAATTAGGAGGAAGTTCTTCACCATGAGGGTGGTGAGACACTGGAACAGGTTGCCCAGAGAGGTTGTGGAAGCCTCATCCCTGGAAGTTTTTAAGGCCAGGCTGGATAGGGCTCTGGGCAACCTGATCTAGTGGGAGGTGTCCCTGCCAGGCAGGGGAGTTGGAGCTAGATGATCTTTAAGGTCTCTTCCAACTCTGACAATTCTGTGATTATTTTAGAGTTAACTGCATTTTTGAGAGGTTTGTTTACAGTCTCTACTGGGGCCACCCTTTGCCCACAGCCCAGAACTCTATTTCAGCCCAGCCTGGGGTCATCTGTTCCCGGTTGGAGGTGGACAGGAAAAGTCCTCTCTGTCCAGCCACTCCCCAGCCAAGGAGGACTTGCCTCCCTTACCCCATAGGCAGCTCCTTGCACTGAGAATTCACTGATTATTTCAGGGGTATCTTTAAATATTGAAGACTTTCACATCTCATTGAAGATTTAACTTCCACATACTGAAAGTATTCAGCATTTTTATTTCTTCCTGACAGATTATAGGATTGTCAGAGTTGGAAGGGACCTCAAAGATCATCCAGTTCCAACCCCCTGCCTGTCAGGGACACCATCTACTAGATCAGGTTACCCAACTGGGAACTTCACAACTGTAGAAGTTATACCATGAGTCAACAATGACATGAAAAAGGAGCATGGAGCCCTCTTGTTGAAAAATTTAACCTGCTAATTGCACAATCCTTTTGTGAAAAGGGCTAGGTTTAGCAGTGCCCAAGGCTATCTAGACAAGAAGGTCTTGTAAGATTTGGAGCAGAAAATTCCCTAAGGATAGAAAGCTAACATACATAATATTACAATGTAAAACATCATGTTCCCTGTGGTAAGCAGAATAACCAGGAGGTTTCTATTATGTTGCTTACTGCCACCAAGCAGACAATTTTCTGTAGTTTGTTCTCAGAGAGATTAACCTGCAGCAGGGTGTTGAAGGTACCATTCTATCCAGTTAAATATAAAAAGGAAGAAAAGCAGGAATCACCATCCCTGGAAGAGTTCAACCAATGTGTAGATGTGGTGCTTGGGGCCATAGTTTAGTGGTGAGTATGGTAGTGGTGGGTGGATGGTTGGACTTGATGATCTCAGAGGCCTTTTCTAACCAGAATGAGTCTAACCATAAAGACACTGTCAACCTCTTTATTCTTGTGTCTAGCTAGATACAAGTCCAGAAATAATTTATGTCCTTTCTCTTCATCTCTTTGTATTGAAAAAAAATGTTCTTAGAAACATGCATGGGGAATGACCGTCAAGACATGCATCAGGATTAATATGAGATTTGAGATGAAGATGTATGTACACAAAGATTAGCATCTGTGTCCAGGGTACTCAGAAATTCCCTCATTACATTAGTAGATGAGATGAGTAGGCAAGAATATTTCTGTCTCCAAATTTGGAGTCTGATTTACAGGTGGAAAAAGAAAATAATCAAAAATACCACATTTAGCACTTAAAGTGTTTCACTTCATTGTAGATGAACATATGCATTAGTGCACAAGAGTCTCCTTCTGAAATATGTAACAGACACTTTCTAGCATGCAGGTTTATTCTCTCTACACCCCTACCCATAAACCTTAGTAAGAGCAAAACAAATGAAAAGTTGCCAATGGCCAAGCTGCTGCTGCATACCCAACATCTTCACCTCATTACTTGCTAGAAAGAGCTTTTTGGCCTCACCCCAAAAACACATGTTTGAAGTAGGTGAAGACCAGAAATACAGCACACAGTTTTCACACTCTGCTCCTAAGTGTAATGAGAGGAAAGTATAAAAAAATCAATAAGCTCCATCTTTAAGAGGAAGCAAACAATTCAAAGCTGAAACCCTGAACTATATTCAGAGCTGGGAAACAGTCTCCAGGTTTAATTAAAGATTAATCAAAGAAGAATCTAAACACTTACATGGCTTTTCAAAATCAGGATCTAAATGCCATGGTAACTCCCAGCTGATTTTTAGATACAGTAGCTGGTCAGCCCTGTTCCCTGAAAAACTTTATGAGCTAAAATATTGTCTAGGACCATTGTCATAGCCAACCCCATCACATGAAAATACCAAAAGCATAAATATCTTTATGGCTTTTTATTTGCAGTCTATAAAACCAAAAGAGCTTTATAACACAAATGAAAATTAATTGCACAATTACCTTTCTCCTGGGTAAGTAACAACAACAACAACAAAAGATTAAACAGCAGCAACAGCAAAACTCTAATGCCATTTAAATGCTTTTCTCTCATGTTCTGTATTGCCTTTCTGCTGACCTCATAGCCAAGGAGGACAAAAAAAGATTTAGCAAAACCTTTTCTTTCCAATTCATATTGTTGGTTGTCCTCTGAATCTCACCACTGGGATTTTTGAGCAAACCTTATTTTTCTTGTGGCAAAATTTACCTGAAGTCTTCAGCAAACAATACTAGTAATAAAAGCATGGTCTAAAGACTGCACCTTTACTCTTTTAAAAGTCATAAGCTTTAAAGGCTTATATTAGCTGTGGTTGAAAAAGTCACTATGTCCTCAAAATTTCTTTTTTTTTTTAACCGATCAAATAATAATAATAATCATCATCATCATCATCCTAGTTCAGAGATATTATGGCTGGGAGCAGCAAAGGAAAACTTCTCTGAGACCAGGACTGGCAGTGACCACAACATCTAGGATGCCATCACACTGCACACAAAGCAGCAGAACACAGCCAGCCCAAGCAGGTCTGGGATTACTCTTGGAAGTGTGAAGAGATGAAATGAAAAATAACATGGACAATATTTTAATATGAATCAGTATCACATTTTATGTCTATGTATATACATGAAATATGTAAAATATTTCATGATATATATAACATTAAATTCTCCATCAACATTGGAGAAGCTGCTGGAGAGAGAACCTGAAATTTGAAGAGCCATACTAAAATTATCCAAAATAATTATATAGAGAAGAAAAAATCTTGCTGTCCATCCTAGCTCTTTCAAACTCCATCTTTACAGAAAGGAAAATCAGAAATGTATATTAGTAAAACACTTTCTCACCCAGTAGATAACACTAATTCATGGAGATGTTATGTTATTTGAAATGGCCAAGTGCATCCTCCTCGACCTCTAGCTGCTTCTTCAGAAAGGTGCAACCTTATTGTGGATCCCAGTCCCAAATGTTTGTCTTCAGTATACTAAGGTGTTAGAAATGGAATTAAACACCTGAGACCTATATGTCACAGGTCACAGAAACTGGTAACCAGGGGAAAGTCTAAATAAAAGTGTTGAAAGAACTGGAAATAATAAGTGAAAGCTAAACTTCCTATTTAATATTAAATCAAATTTCTTACTTTTAGATATAAGGCTCCCACTCAGAATGATAGTCAGTTATAAAAATGCTGTATTTTTGTGCCTTCCCTTGAGGTGCTCATTGCCCCTGTGTCAGAACACACAGCTAGATGGAGCTCAGATCAGATTCAGTACAAACATTTCCATATTCTGGTCCCGTTTTCTCTTTCCACTCCTTGAGATGCATTTTCTAATTCCTTAGGCTACAGCTGCCAGCAAAAGATCTTATTTGCCATCAGGGAGGGAGTCAACAGAAGTAGTTCTTCATCTTTCTGGATGACAGAAGAGATGATTGGAGAAAAAGTCTATGTGTGGGCTTGGGATCTGATACAGGCAGTGTACCCCTACGCTGAGTACCCAGCTGAAGACTGACATTAATCATCTGCAGCCTTATCTAAACTCAGCACAAATCTGTGCAAAGTCTTTCATGGGTGTCAGTAGCTGAAAGAAGATTTACTCCAATGGGGACAAAAAGATGCATAAAATGGCTTGGGAAAAGTATTTTTTCAGCTTTGTCTGTTGCAATTGGTCACATGCTTTGTAGTAATATACCAGCATAAAATGTGTTATGTCTGGTGGGGAAAAGCAGAGGAAAATAAAGAATAGCATAGAATCATAGAATCTCCTGAGTTAAAAGGGATCCACAAGTACCATCAGGTCCAGCATCTGTCTCTACACAGGACAACCTCAAAAATTACACTGTGTACCTGAGAGTGTTGCCCAAAAGCTTTTGAATTCTGTCAGGCTTGGCACCATGACTGCTTCCTTAGGGAGCTTCTTCCAGGGCTCAACCACTCTTTTAGTGAAGAACCTTTTCCTAATATCAAATCTAAACCTAAATCTAAATCAAATCTAAATTCAATCTAAACAGCTTCATGCTGTTCCTTCAAGTCCTAACAGTGGTCACCAGAAAGAAGAGATCAGCTCCTGCCTCTCCACTTCCCCTTGTGAGGAAGCCAGAGACCATGGTGAAGTCTCCCCTCAGTCTCCTCTTCTCCAGACTGAACAAACCAAGTGACTTTAGCTGTTCCTCTTATGGCTCTCCCTCTAGACTCTTCACCATCTTCATGGCCCTCCTCTGGATGGTCTCCAACAGCTTTATACCCCTCCTATATTCTGAAGCCCAAAACTACACACAATACTCAAGGTGAGGCTGCACCAGTTCAGAGCAGAGTGGGACTATCAGCTCCCCTGACCAACCAACTAGCAATGCAGTGCTTGATGAACCCCAGGACATGGTTGGTCAAATAGGTAAAATGAACCCAAAAGCCACCCCACATGCTTGATTTTCCATATTACTGCAGTCAGTTGGAGTTACTAAGATCACTTGTGCATAATAGTAGGGAGGTGTTGAAGAAGGAGCCCAATGGTGTACAATTTAGCATAAGATTCTTATGTAAAGAGGGAAAGTATTATCTTCTCTGTATTAGGATAAAGTTAGTGTAAGTTTATTCCTGACCAAATTTCTAGTCACAAAAGGACCTAATTGTTTTGGTTTATTCTGGGTTTATGCACTACATCACAAGGAATATGAGTTAGATACTGTTATGACAGAAGGTTCAGTACCTTTCTTGCACCTCTCCTTATACAGGTCATTCATTCTTAACTAAGTATTAATTTTACATTAAAATACATCAAATAAAGCACATTTTCTGTCACATAGCATTAAACTCAGAGGTGTTCAAATCCACAGCAGATTCTGAAATTTACAAATATTACACATACAGCTTAAAAATCTAGTTTTAAGAATGTAGGAAAGTGATGTGTGTTGGGATCTAGTTTAAGATTCTGACATCTGAATTTTTACATCTACTTGTGAAGGACTAGGGGTAAATTAAATGACATCACAGTCTAGGTGCTCCCACAGTAGTCTGTGGAGATACACAGAATTGTCAGTGAAGCATAAAGAGATGCTGAGTTGACTGGTCACCAGATGTTTTCTTTAGGGTGAGGCAAATCTTAGCTGAACTGATTGCATTGACTAGGGAAGCAATTTGGTTGCCTAAGATAGATGTCTGGTGATATTTAAGATGACATGATGTATTCTCCCCAGCTTTCAGCTACCATAACAGAAAAGCACAAGACTCCTTTTAGTCCTGTCTCCCAACTCCATGCAGATTATCTCTGGAGGCTTATATCAATGAAAACAAGAAATGTTCTAGATCTCCACTGACCACAACGGGAACTTGCACACTACCTTATGTATTGACACCTACAACACAATTAAGATGCCTACATATAGCTTATTAACTTCATCTAATACATCTTCAGATATCCTGAGACATCTAACTATGACTGGCAGGTATGACAAAAGACCTACAAAAGACCTGTACTCTTCTATAGTGGTTGATAGATACCCTGAAAGTTCTCAAATGGCACTAGATGCTGATACCTACACAACTTAGACCTGTTCTTAGGTTTAGCTGTCTTAAATTTGATCCTCATTATATCTGTATCTCACTGTATCTGTAGAGCTAATGTATTGCACCTATAATGTCCAGTAAAGTCAGTCATTTTCAAGACTGAGATGACATAAGATGATAGAAACTAAACCAGCACTGTTTCAGTTATGAATCACACAAGTCTGGATAATACAGTAAAGAGGAAGGAGGGAACACACTGCCCAAACATCTGTGATCAAGGATAGGCAGCTTCAACATTCAGAGGTTCACCAAGCACAAATGTGACCAACTAAATATATAGGATCTGCAGTAAGGGCATGAGACCTTCTCCACTGTTGAGTTATATCCTTACCTTAACAGATGTCATCTGTCATTCCAGCCTGAGAGTCCTGTATGTACACAAGCAAAGACAGTGTCATGTACTAGAAAATGAAATACCATATCAATAGGATTGTCATGATGACTGGATATGAAAAAAATGGTTAATGAGGTATATAATTGGGCAAACTAAGGCACCTTTGGAGGGGGACATGGAAGAAGAAGGAAGGACAGGTGGAAAATAAGATGTGCTGTGATAATCTGACTCTCACCTACCCCTTTCTGATACTATAGGCCCCAGCTGAAATAGCAAAGATAAAAGTATAGCCAGTTTGTAGTAATTGTCTGTTCATATTATTCCATCCCATCACCTGTTTATAACAAAGCACACTAACCCAAAACATCTGTCATACTAGAATATTTTCCTCTGTCAAAAAAAAAAAGGGAATCAAACTTTCTGAAAGTCAAGGCCATAAGAGAGTCTGAGGGTGTACCAAGAAACTTGCTACATTCTTGAGTATTTGCACATACAAGTTCATCCAACACAAACATCTCTCAAGAAACAGAGCTGCAGTTTGTGGTTTTACATGATTTATGTTTCAGAATTCTGAAGTGAAACAGAAAAACACCATAGCATCTTAGGTATGTGTATATTTACAAGTCAGCTAGTGTGTAGGTGGTTGAATAACTTGCTTAATCCATTGTGTTAAGAACTCAGCTAGTGAAATTCCCACACTAAATTGCAATATAAAATACAACAGAAGAAGCAGATTTCAGTGACTTCAAAAACCTCTTCACAGGAAAAAAAAAAAGAACTGCAGCTTCTCAGGGAGTTCCCTGCAAGTCACAGTACAAATTGAGTGCTTCATTCCTCATATCCCTGGAAATTTTAAAGTCAAATGAGAAATTGACACAGATGCAGAGCTACCAGTTGGTCAAGAAACAAGAAGATGACTACAGTTAATTCTTTTTAGAATTCCACCAGGATATTTTAAAGCTTTTGCAGCATATATTAGAAGTTGATGAACTGTTTGTAAAAGCCTTAAAAGAAAAGGAGAATTTTTAAAATAAAAAGATGCATATGTTGTATAAAAACCCTGCCAAATATTCTTGGTTATTCTGGCAATGAAGAGCTAGCCTTTCTCCCAAAGGTGGAAGTCACTAGCTCACAGAAAAAAAATCAAAGATTTTGTTCCAAAAACTCTTCAAGGATTTATACAGAAGAGATGTGGGAATACAAACAATAGCCAGATGCCAAGCCATATGCCAGACATACTCCCTGGAAGATCTCAATGTCATATACCCATATATGTGATAAGTATAACTGATCTGGAAGATAAAGAACTGATACTGTTCAAAAAGGGGAAAAAATGAACTTCAGGGATGTTCTTAATATCAACTAACACTGAGGAAAAATGATACTCACAGAAAATCATGCTATTCCTAATATACTGATATAATTTATATAATTTATTTTCCAAGCTCACTTCCTACAGTGTGGGTTAATTTATATATATAACTTATTTTATCTCCTAATTGAAGTAGAATATCTGTTATTTGATTCTTATACCCAGAAATTACTGATTGTTCAGGTTTGCAACTTAAGAGCAGAATGCAGTCCACTGTTCTGATAGTGCTGACAGTGAAGGTAATGGCAATAACCTCAACTGGTAATGAAAGTTACTCCTGGCTTTTGTTTTATAATCTCAAAATATGTTAGGAAAAACAGTATTATACAGCAAGATAATGTTATATTTCCTGGTTTAGGTGTACATATTTGAATATAGCTATTATACATTTGCAACTTTATACTAACCCATTCAAAACTACTTAGACAAAATTCACAGGGGCTTAAAATACTTAATTTGTAGTTTTGTTGTTCCTGTTAGGGGATCTCAGCTCCTCTTAGGTTTAAATGCATAAGCATTACAGTTCTAATCATGGGAAGCAGAAACATTTCTTGAGTAGTCTAGCTAATGGTTAGCAGTGCATTCACTGAACTTGTAATTAAAGTCAATTTAAAATATTTTGCAAGTTTGAATAAAATTCAGAAAATATTTTAGTTAAAAATAAATATTTTAAATTCTGTAGTAAGTAGCTTATTTTTTCCCCCTTTTTCTTTTTTCCCCCTTTTTTTACCCTTTTGTTGAGGGTCGAGACTGGGCTGACCACCAACCCAAAGAGAGACACTCTCTGTTATCCCTTCTTCCCTTCCCTCACAGGAAGGGAAAGGGGATAAGAAAGAGACAGAGACACTTGTGGATTGGAAAATAAAACTAAAAGTACTGTAATAATAATAATAATGATAAATGAAATATATACCAATATGTACAAAACCCAATACCAAACCCAAACTCCCCTTGATGGTAACTATGTCACCACTGATACTGTGGCAGTAGCCTCAGCAGCAGATGAGGGCCAGGCTCAGGGGCTGGATCCTGGTACTGGATGCAGGAACTTAAGGATCACCAAATACAGGAGAAAAGGAAGACCCAAAGAGAAGAAAAGTCTTGCAAGGGAGAATAATCTAGCAATCCAGAATAATCTAGCAAGGGGGATCTGACTCCCTGTTTATTTATTGAATATGACCTATATGGGATGGAATACATTACTTGGTCAGTTTGGGGTCACCTGTCCTGTGTCTGCTCCTCCCTGAAGGTGCAGCCTTTACCCTGCACCCCAAAACGTGAGACACAAGATTCAGCAGTGACCTTGCTTTGCATACCAGTCCCTGGTAGGAAATCTAACCATTAGGCCTTAGCACTGCTAGAAGCTGGCAGTGTCTGCAAAAACATGCTGTTAGTCTCAGAAAGTGCAGTTTCTCAGAGGAGCTTTAACTGAAAAGTAAAATCTCTGAACAAAACAGAGTTTGCTCTGTTCTAACCCAAACCAAGACACCTTTTTTTTATTATTCCTTCTTTATAATCAGGGAAAGGGATAAAAAGAGAAGAGAGATTGCTTCTGCCCCACATAGGTTACAGCATAAGCTACACTTATAGGATCATAGGATTGTCAGAGTTGGAAGGGACCTCAGAGATCATCTAGTTCCAACCCCCTGCCTGGCAGGGACACCACCCACTAGATCAGGTTGCCCAGGGCCCCATCAAGCCTTGCAAGTAAGAGGCAAAAGGTCAAAACCCTTATTTTTTTTTAGGGAATGACTAATTATCTCACCTCCCAAGAGCATTTCCAGTACTTCAGGGTATGCAGAGGTGGTTTGCTTTCCTATCACCCTTGTTGGCTTCTGTTTAAAATAATTTCATATTTTTTGGAGAAGGGATGGGAATAAAAATACACCACTTATCAGCAGATTGCCATAACCACTTGATTATGGAAGAATTATCTTTTCTTCTTTCCAGTCTGGCAAAGATAAATATATTCTGCATTATTTAGTAGTATTTATTTAGCAAGTACTTTTTTCCTCCTACTATTTATTTAGTAAACAAGTAATACAGTATTTCAGCAGCTCTGACTGGTAATTCTCATCCCAGAACATTAATCTTTACCTTGTACATTTTTTGTGGCAAAAGACATTTCAATTCTATTTCTGCCCTAACTGATGGAAAATAGAAGGTCTTGACCTTGAATTTTTCTAAGAGCTTGTTTCAGTTTAGTTGTTCCCACTGCAAGGGAAACAGCTTTGTTTTTCATTTGAGGAAGCTGACAGGAAAAAATCAGTTCTCCATGCCACTTCATTTCAAAGCAGAAGAAAGAGAGAGGCATTTACAACCTGCCCATCAATGGTAATTTTTAGACAAGGTTTCAGTGTCTTGCAAAGCTTATAGGACCTTTTACTAATGACTGACAGATGAATAGGGAACCCACTGAAAATTGTTGGGATTCATACTCCAAACCTTAGTGCAACCACATTTGTATAACATCTTTAGACTGCAAGATCATATTAAAGATGAGTTCCAAACAAGACCAGAGCTCAAGGCTTCATAAATTATTTTGAGGAAGCTGCATTCTTAAAGATACAACTTAAAATGGTTTTAAAAATTCTGATTTTCAATAAATGATGAGTTTCCTCAGCATCAAATCTGTTTGAGCACCAGAAATCTCAGACTGGTGTTGAGGGTTATTACACCCAATACAGAAAACACAATTAAACTTCTTATAAAAGATTAAGATTTCAGCATTTTTTTTAAAATTACAGGTGATACTACACTTGTCCAAAAAGGCTACAAAGACACAAAACTGGAAAGGATCTTTCCAGGTCCCTTCCAACCCCTAACATTCTATGATTCTATGATTATGTTTCAATGTTGGAAAACATTTAAAACTAAAACTTCTGTGTTTTCTGGATAGAAGGCTGTGAAGATTCTTTTAGTGTTATAGAATTGTAGAATGATAGAATGGTTTGGGTTAGAAGGGACCTTTAGAGGTCATCTAGTCCAAACCTCCTGCAGTGAACAGGAAAGTGGTGGTCTAGTGGTTAGGATTTGGTGCTCTCACCACTGGAGCTTGTGTTTGATTCCTGGTCAGGGAAGAATCCTGCTCTGGCAGGGGGGGTTGGATTAGATTATCTTTCCAGGTCCCTTCCATCTCCTGACATTCTGTGATTCTGTGGCTCTGTGACATCTTTAACTAGACAAGATTGCCCAGACAACCTGACTTGGAATAGTTCCCAGGGAAGGGACAACTACCACTTCCCTGGGTAACCTGTGTCAGTGTTTCACCACCCTCATAGTAAAAAAATTTCTTCCCTATATCTGGTCTGAATCTCCCCTCTACTAGTTTAAAGCTATTAACCCTTGTCCTGCTGCATCAGACCCTGCTAAAAAGTCTGTCCCCATTTTTATTATAGGCTCCCTGTGAGTGCTGAAAGGCCACAATAAGGTTTCTCAATCTTGTATTTAAATTTTGGTCCTTGACAACAAAATAAGATTATTCCTTGGTGCTTAAGGAAACAAACACAATAAAAGCTCTCTAGAGTCTGAGCTCAATAAAAAGACAGAGCAGGAACAACTTTAGGGAATGGACCAAGAAATGAATCCCTTAAAATATCTTGATGCACTTAAAGGCTGAGAAATATGGAAAGATTTTTCTTCAATAAATTATGCAAATTCAAGTTCACTTGTGTTAAGCCTGGACAAATGGAAACCCCAGACAATATAAATCTTCTGAGAAAGAGTTATCTTTTACTCAGACATCAGTGAAAATGAGATATTCAATAAAGCAACTGAAAGTATTTGCCTCTGCTCTTGGTTTTAGCAAGCAGAGGAACCCTGCCACTGATCTTCTATGAGGTGAGTTGCTTTGGCAGATGGCAGCCCAGTGAGACAGGGAAGATCACACCATGGTAGATCATGCTGCAGGTTCTCAGGCCTGTCATACCCAGATTTGGCTGTTGAACCAGAACAGCATGCAGAGGCACCATAGAAGGAAGCCTCTGAGCAATCACTGTTCCAGCATTTACCAACTTTTACAGGTTTTTAAATGCAAAATCCTTTTTGTAGACTTTCAGCATTGTGCCATTGAGAACTAGAGGCTGGGTTTGGTTTGGTAAGAAATTACAGAAACAAAAGGGACAAAAAATATCTTCAGTGTAGTTTTCAGAACAGAGCAGATGATGTAACAGGGGAGTGCCTGCTCTACCACACACACCAGACATAATATCCAATTTGCTGTAGTGTTATTACCATCTACTCATCCCATATTTGTTAGGGCTAGAGAAGATATATTATGTTGTTATGGCAGATGCTGCCTCAGAAGCTGCAAAAGGAAAATATGCCTTTTAATTTCCATAATGGCAGCATAATATTGTCAGCATTGCTTTCTACCCTTTTCCCTATAAATCCTGGCATTGTCTTGCTCCTTTTTGACTGACAATGTGCATTAAGCAGGCACTTTTATTGTGCTGTTAAGTGATACTCATTTCTTTCTCCTTAGAGGTTACAATGCATTTACTTCAGCATTTATTCTATTTTTACATGGTCAGAATTTTTCAAGTGAAACCATATATAGTCAGAAAATGCCAATTCATTCAGTCAAATGAGGTCCATAGGAGTTAAGTAAATGCTTAATAAAAATATATTGTCTATATATTTAAGTTCCTTGCCAATACATTTTTCTTTAAAATTTTCTATTACTGTATTTATTATGTGAAACATGCATATGATCATCATGCTAGAAGTTCCAATCATATATTCAGTCAAAGAAATAATGTAGGTTCCCTTAATTGTTTTTATTCAACTTAGTTGGGTTTTTTCATATGTGAGTCTTTCACATGTGTGTATCTCTGTTTATACATGTAACTATTGTTCTCTTTTGACAAAGTTGAATTTATTAATTTGTATTATCTTTATCTGACAAACCTCCTACAGTCCTGAGAAGGAATATCACAATTATGCCTTTGAGAGCAGATTTATTCCTATACTTCTGTAGTTTTATTTTTCCTCTTTTGGTTAATACATAATTTCTGTTTCTTTCTCTTTTTTTTTTTTCCCTGAAAAATACTACTTTGGTGCTTTGAGCTACTTCTATTACAGTCCATAGACTCCAAAGCTGTATAAGAAAAGTGAATAAACTATTATTAATCTAATTAAAATTATTATTAGTCCAATTAAACTGAGGATAATATCAATAGTCCAAAATATAAATTTATTCTGCATAACTCACATTAATAATACAGTCAATTATTCTTTATTTTATTAATTATTATAACTTATTGTATTCTCACCCTTCCAGTAAGATAAGGAGTCAGACACCAGTGTTCCAAGTCCATGAAGAATATGTGTTACAGTCCATAGACACCAAAGCTGCATAAGAAAACTGGTAACTTTGGATTCCTCCTTACTTTTGGGTCTACACACCACTATTTTCATATGCTTGCCAATCTATCAACTTACTTGCTTTTTCTTCATTTGTCCTCAGTTATAATATTATTTGTTATTAATTATTTGTTAGATATTCTTTGTTTCTTCAACTTCTTTATCAAGTGCTTGGCCAGTGTCTGTATTGGAGAGCCTGGACCTGCACTTTGGAGGTCCTTGTGCTTACCCCATGGCTCTATTTCTTTCTGCTGCAATCCTTTTCTAGGTTGCACACTACAGCTAGTAGGTTATGTAGTTATGTTTTGGCTGGTTTTGACTGAGAGAGAGTTGATTTTTCCATAGTAGGTGGTATGTGGCTATGTTTTGGGTGCATGATCAGAAAAGTGTGGCTAACACAGGGATATTTTAGCTGTTGCTCAGTAGTTCTTACACAGTGGTGAGGACTTTTTTGCTTCTCACACTGCTCACCTGTGAGTAGGTTGGGGGTGGGTAAGAAGCTGGGAGAGGACACAGCTGGGACAGCTGCCCCCAACTCTATAAAGGGATATCCTAGACCACATGATGCTATGCTCTGCAATAAAAGCTGGAGAAAGTGGGGGACATGTGGGGTGATGAGTTAAACTATTTTGGGTAATACAAAGACCTGTACTATTTATGTTTTCATGGCAGGACATGCTTCTGGTAAAATTGTCTGGGTTTTTGTATTGTAGACTTTCTGGTGCCATGGGTTTATTTTCTAATTGTTGGTTAAGCCATTAGTCAAATCAGGAAGAACAAAGGAAAAGCAGATTATAATTTCTCATTATTTTGAGGGAGGGTTTTGTAGAAAGCATCCTTATTACAAGTGTGAGATAGAAAAAGGTGCAGGATTCTAACAGAGGCAGCATACTACAACTGAAAAACTCTTATCTAAAAAGTGCCTGTGTTTTATGAGAGGATCCCTCCCTACATAAAATAGTGTCACTAGATGATCTGATGCAGCTATTGACTTGTGTGCCAGTGTCTGAGGAAAAATGAGGGTTTTCTTTGGTTTGGTTTGGTTTGGTTTGGTTTTGGTATATTTTATTCTGTTTTGTTTTCTATTGTATTTGGATGCAAAAAGTAACATAATGCTGAAACTGTAGCAAATTATTTTGCACTTATACTTGAAAGACATGCTGATATTGTGAATATAATATTATTAGGAGTCATGAAATTACCATGACAAAGTCAGCTAGGAAACACCAGTCCAGGAGTAACTCTCTCTTTTTAAAATAATACCATGAAGTCCTTGTCATGCAGAGAAATGTAATTAATGTAAATTTAACTTGCATATTCCTTGCTTAATTTCTTTTTTTCTCTTTAATCTTGTAATCACCACAAGGAATTTTTCCAAAAGGTGACCTTAACATTGAAGTGATTAACATTTGCCTTAAATTCAACCTAACAAATGTTAGTTTGCTATTATTAAAATGATGTAAACAAACACTAGAGATCTAAAAAGAGATGTTCAAAAAGTAGAGCTAATAGATAACAGTAGACCATTATTTCATTTAGAAAGTTTGAGATAATAATAAACCTATTAAAATATGCATATGCAACCACACAGTTACCACCTACTGTCAGTCTTCTTAAATGATTCTTATTGACCAACAATTACTATCATGCTGCCTTAGATATTTCTTCTAATCAGGCAGAAGAATGATTAATTACTTGTAATAAATATATGGGCTAATTTATCTTCCTTCTGTATGAATTATTCACAACTGTACTTCTCAAATATAGTAATTATTCAAGACTGTTTTCTGTAGACACTGGTGAATAGCATGTTCACAAAATATTTATTGTGAGTGTATTTTGAAGATAAACCCACATTTCTGTTCTAATTTCCATGGGTACAAATCCACAGAAATAAATTTTCCTACATCAGTGAGCAGAAGATCAAAGCAACTGAAGCAATTGGGATACATGAAATTCTCTGAAACACAAAGAATTTCCAGGGCCAGAGAAGCCCAGAATTGAAAGTATAAATATTTAAGTTGCTGAATTCATTATTCATTTTATTTGAATATTCTGTGATTGCTATAGAAAATGATTCTCATTGGCACATCTTCTTTCCAACAACTCATTTGCTAGAATATTCACAAAAAGGAGAACATAAAGCATGGAGTCCAAGTGAAAGGATTCATTTGAAAGTGAATATTCACAGGAAATTGTTTGCCCAGCTGGCAGAAATAACTGTGGTAGCTAGAAGTAATTTCTAGATATCTGAACTAGATCATTTTAGCCAAGACCCTAAAACTTTTCTGTGCAAAGGGAATCATGGAGCTTGGGATATTTTAAATGAGCTTTTCATAGCTCTTCAGTCATAGTGCTGGGTGACATGTAGCTCCATTGCTAAACAACAAAAAATTCACTGCAAATGAAACCAAATGCTGCAGTTATATATCTATACTCCAGTCATATTATTTTTTTGATTTCTGAAGAAATACATGATGGCAATAATTCACTGGTAAGAAATTAGGTTTAACATCAAGCTTTTTCCTATTCATAGTCAGATGTTATATATGACTTTCTAAAGTGATGTAATTTTTTTGTTGGTTGGTTGTTTTATTTCCCCACAATATCTAGCATGTTTCTTGCAATCTTTCATGCTGTGGATTTGGACTTTAAGATTTAATTTCACATATTACATGAAGCCATCCTGTTCTACCTGCTCTAGGTGAACCTGCTCTGACGAGGAGGTTGGACTAGATGATCTCCAGAGGTCCCTTCCAACCACTAACATTCTTTGATTCTGCAATAATAAGGCTTATAATTATTCAGCATCAACATGTTTTCTGCAACAGCACTAGACTCTTTCTTAATGCATTTGGTTGGAGTGTTAACAGAGAGATAACTAAGAGAAAGGTTTTGAATGGATTGGCTTGAATTACTTCAATGGAAAAGTAACATGCAATTGCTTCCATCTCTTAAAACATGTCTGTCTACATGAAAACTGGTCCTTATCAGCCAGTTTTACTGGTAGCTCCTGCTTAAAAGACAAACAAAAGGAATGAATTGGAGTAACATGACTTGTTTAAATGAATACTGAATTACAGAAGACTCATCTTACAGTTCCTGCTAGCTAAGTGTAGCAGATGTGACCAAATTACCTCCAACTCAAACAGGTAAAGGCAGAATCACAGAATATTAGGAGTTGGAAGGGACCTTAAAAGATCATCTAGTCCAACCCCCCTGCTGAATTGCCCAATAGTTAGACACTTCTGCTGTCACCTTCAGTGTTTCCCATGCTCTCTGAGTTTTTAAGTCAGGACTTGATAACTTCTAGAAAATAAGTCTTTAAATGAATAGACTCCAAAGGGGAGAATTCTGGCATTAATGCATATGGTCTATGTTATGCAAGAAATCATAGAGAAGAGAGCAAAACCAGTTATATTTAGTCATAGACTAGATAAGTAAATATTTCATTCTGAACTTGAAATATGTGAATCTGAAATTCTTTCAAGATGCTGAGGTGTTCAATTTTCAATCAGTGAACAGTCTGTCATGGTTACAAGGTAATGGATTGTTTATTAAAGACACTTGACACAGCAAGCAAGGGCTCTGTATGCACATTGTCTTATTCCTATTTAAATGCAGTGCTGTGCCTTTTGTACCATGTGTGGTTCATGGCTACAACATCTCATAAGTAATTTTGCAGTAAAGTCCATGGTAAGAACTAGTCCTGCAATATGCTTACTGGCAACATCTTGGTCAGGCATCTCTCTAGGGATTAAAAGGAGAGGTAATATTCATGGTTGTTGCCAGATATGTTTTATATTTTTAGCCAAAAGTTTAAGAGTGAGGAAGAGGGAAGTGAAAGTCAGATAGTGGGAAGAAGAGGGTGATCTAACTCCTCTGACTTGTTCTTTGGTACAGAATTCTGGTTTACTGACACAGACACAAAAAGAAGGAAAGAAATCAGTTTGCAAAACTGAGTAGTTCAGACTAGTTAGAGTTTATCAGTTCTTTATTGCTATTTTTATTTTGAAATCTTGTCTACAAAGGAATCTTGTCATCCAGTGACATGGATTAATTGACTCTTATTTCCAATATTTATGTAATTACATCACTGGATGTCACACATAAAGTCTTTTATAGGCATTTGGGAAATACAGTTTCTGGATTACAGTGTGTCATCAGAAAAAGAAAGATAAATTATCTTAACCAAGGTGAGTGCTACAAAGCCACAAGCTACTTCATACTCACCTGAATGCTCTGTCTGATGCAGAGCTGCCTACAGTGGAAATGAAGTTTCCCTTGAAACTGGAAATGCTGTGACATGCTGTTAACCAAAATAAATTAGGTGTAAGAAGCAGCGTGTGATGCTTCTCATGAGGTGGGGGGAAACAGCTCAGGCAATTTCTGACTATGAATGCTGTGAAATTTGCAATTTCTTGGTGTGATTCCACACTGTGGAGCTGGGCTTTAAAGTTCTAATTCTACATTATAAAATAACTTTTGTTCTCTGACCCCTCCTAATTAAATGGTCCACTCACCAGCTCATGCCTTAAGTACACAACCTGTGACAGAGTTTTGCTCCCAGCCAAGGAACAAGAGTCATAACATAAATTGTTATTAACACATCATGTACTCGACTGTGCTCACCCCAGAATTCACAAAGGAACTATTTATCTTCAGTTTAACCAGCAGCAGGATCAGTCTTCAGTCTCTGTGAAATATATTTGAGCATTTACTAGACAACCCTACTGTTTATTAGAGGACAGGTGTCTGCCTCAAAGCATTTCTTTTTAAGGACTGTAACCATGTAAACTATATGAATTTTCCTGCTATACATTTTAGTGTATATATTATATTTAATTATATTTCAGTACACAACCACATGAAACATTTCAGAAAAAAATTATTTAATCTTGTTAAAGAATAGAAGTTCTTAACCTTTTTTGATGTTACACTGTGTAAGCTGTATTAAGAAGTCTCACTGAAAAATGTTTCCTTCTCCAATGATCAGGTATCTCAGGTACAGTGCAACCATATGTTCATTAATGAAACAGTTAACTAGTCANAAGAGAAGAGAAAAGAGAAGTATACTATGAAAGAGAGGAAGTGTAATACATATCCCAGATATTTAAGCAAAACACATACATAAACAACATTAATATTAGTCAGCATAGTCTGGCCCAAAGAAATTACTGGTTCCTTGCAGTTAGGTCTATATATTCATGTCAAAACTCATTGTTTCAAATGTAGCAGATAGAAACTTGAAGCTGATGATTCTTGACTGGAAATTCAGGGTTTTCTTCATCACTAGTTATAGGGAGATGAATATTATTCCTCCCTTAGAGCAAGGTCTGCTGTAGATAAAATGTTTTGTCTCCTCCATATTATGTATGCAGTGATTTGTCACTCCTGATAGTTCATTTTATGGAAATTTTAGCAGATTCTGTACAAGTAAAAAAAAAAAAATGGTTCCAAGAAATCCAGACATGATGTAGAAGAGCATTGTATGAAAAGCTAGAGGGAGCTGAGTCTACAGAATTTCTATTAAGATATCATTTATCACTTCCCTTGTTCTTCATTTTCTATTGTATCTGTTATGCTACAACTCTTCCAGGCTGTGGCCACGTTCCTATGTTCTTAATGGTATATATCAACATTTGTTTGCATTTTCAGGCAGTTATTTTTTGGGTGATTAATTTGAGTGTCAAACCCCAAACTGCTGTCTTGAAAACACTGTTCTGATCAGATTAACTGTGTCATTATCCACAGGTAAGAGATATTTCAATTCTACCCCATTGTTCAGTCTAGATAATTAAGTTGTCACTCCTTTAAGCAATTTATTCCAATACAGTATGCAATTATTTTACTATACATGAAAGACTGTAAGGGGCAGGTTCTCATCCAGGGTTTGCAAATTGATTATATGCATAACTGTCAAAAAATAAAATAAAATGTATGCCAGTATGAAAAAGAGTGGAAAGAAAAACTTAGAAATCCCTTTATAGTATTCTTACTTTTTCCTGTATTGTCTCAGCTAATCCAATTTACAGAGATTTGTTAATTCACCTCTGAACAGGTAATTCCACATGATAATTGTGTACTTAAGTTAACATGCATTGATTGACCAAACAATGAATAACAGAATATTCAAAACCACACCTATTTGTATTGAAACCTGCTTCCTTCAGCTATTGATTTATGAGAGAAAGAGATAAAAGGAAGGAAAAGTTTTTCATCACACAAACCATTGTCTGAATGTGCTGAATTCAAGAATTTAAGGTTGTCTTTTTCAGTAAGAATGAGGGCAAAGAAATCTTTGGATCCTGGATTGCATTTGAATGGCATCTTCCTCATCTTCTTTGGCCAGTGGTATTTTAATCAAGGTATTCAAATGACATCTTTCTCATCTTCTTTGGCTAGTGGTATTCTAATCAGGACATATATACACACACAAAAAAAGCTGACTTTCTGGAAGATCATTTTATAGATGCCTGTGAATGAAAACAAGCTAAAACTACCAGGAGACTAACCCAACAACAAATTTAATTCCACATCCACAACAGAATTAAGAGGAAGACTAAGATAACTTAGTGTTATTATTTGTTTGAGGGAAAATAAACACAATGGATGGTGCAGGGAAAGCTGACCTAAGCAATGCTGTCTCACTTCACTCTTCCCCAAAAGAAATAGAAAAAAAAGCTTAACTGTGACCAGACTCCAGGGAAAATTAATTTATCAAGGTGACAGGTATAAGCAGAATGAGTAAAAAAATCAGCTTTAAAAGCTCAGATAAAATTGTCCCCAAAATATTTAAAGAACTAACTAACACAATCTTGTAATCATTAGTCACTCTCTTTGACAAACTACTGACCATGGAGAAAGTTCCAGGGGATTGATGAAGGCCAAACATAGTATTTATGCTTAAAAGGAGGGTGAAAGAAGAACCAGGAAATTATAGAATAATAGAATCACAGAATGTCCTGAATTGGAAGGGACCTGTAAGGATCATCAAGTCCAAGTCCTCCCTGTGCACAGGACAACCCCAGAGTCACACCCTCTGTCTAAAAGCATTGACCAAATGCTTCTGGAACTCAAGGAGAGTTGGTGCCATGACTGCATCCCTGGGGAGCCCATTCCAATGCTCCACCACTCTCTAGGAGAAGAACCTTTTCCTAATATCCAACCTGAACCTCCCCTGGCACAGCTTCATGCCATTCCCCCTGGTCATGTTGCTGGTCACCAGACAGAAGAGATCAGCTCCTGTCCCTCCTTCATCTCTGCTGAGGAAGTTCTAAACTGCCATGAGGTCTCCCCTCAGTCTCCTCTTCTCCAGGCTGACCAGACCAAGTGATTTCAGCCTTTCCTCATATGACTTCCCCTCTAGATCCTTCATCATCTTTGTGATGTAGACATCAGTCTGATTTCAGTACATGGAAAGAGTCTGAATTTTTTTTTAAACTGAATAATGTGGAAGCATCTAGGAGATGATAAGATTTGAAACATTCTTTGCAATGAGGGTGGTGAAATGCTGGCACAGGTTGCCCACAGAAGGGGCAATAACCTGATCTAGTTAAGGATGTTCCTTCTCTCTGTAAGGGGGCTGGAGGAGATGACCTTTATAGGTCCTTTCCAACCCAAATTATTCTATGATGTTATGATTCCATGAAACTGATTATAAGTAGTCATATGTCAGGCAAATGTTCTATAGGACAAAAATAATTGGGGTCCAGACTACTACAGAGTTTCAGAACAATTGTTTGAGAGGTATTCTGTATGGAACTCAAGAAATTATTCCCTTTACTACTGGGAAAGCCTCCTCTGCAGTATTAGATCCAATTTTGGGAATGACTTTGATGCAGACAGATCAAAGACAATATGAAGCAGAAAAAGGTATTTAGAAGACATGATCTAAGATTTGCTTTGTACAGATTTTAAAATGCAAAAATAGGAGACTGTAGAGAGCTTGATAATTGCCTTTTACTTTGTTATATGTTATAAACAATATTCTGATCAAGGGTTTTCCATGTCTGGTTTCATAAATTATAATAACATTTTTGGCCTGTATTTCCTGTGTGTGGGTTTGTAATAGCAATTGTTATATATCTGAGGTTACATAGTCTTAATTACTTAGCAAGATATATGACACTAGATCTACATGGATTTTGAACCCCTTCAGGGATGGTGACTCCACCACTGCCCTGGGCAGCCTGGGTCAATGCCTAACAACACTTTCTGGGAAGAAATTGTTCCTAATATCCAACCTAAACCTCCCCTGGTGCAACTTGAGGCCATTTCCTCTTGTCCTAGCATTGGTAACCCAAAAGAGACCAACACCCAACTCACTACAACCTCATTTCAGGTAGTTGTAAAGAGAGATGAGGTCTCCCCTGAGCGTCTTCTTCCCCAGACTAAACAACCCCAGTTCCCCCAGACATTACTCATAACACTTATTCTCCTGACCCTTCACTATCCTCATTGCCCATCTTTGGACATCTTTCAGCACCCCAATGTCCTTCTTGTAGTGAGGGGCCCAAAACTGAACACAGTATTCAAGGTGTGGCCTCAGCAGTGCCAAGTACAGGGGGACAATTGCTTCTCTGGATGCTCCTGGCCTTTTTAGCCACCTGGGCACATAGTTTGCTCAAGTTCAGCACCCTCAGGTCCTTCTCTGATTTCTGTAAAAACAAGTCATCTTTGAAGAGTCTTTTTACAGGTCCTTTGCATCCTGAGGAGCAAAACAACTCCCCCACCACTTCTGTCCTCAACTCTTCAGCAGGTCTGTTGTGTTGCTTCAATGATGCCTGTTGTGTCATTTATTTCTTAAATTTGCTGCATCTTTCAAGGTGCATAGATGAGAGACACAGCAAGGCTTACACAGAAGGATTAAACTTAGCTGTTGATAGTCTAAATTTGTTTTTACTAGGCCTGTGCTTTTATACTACTCATTAGATTTTTAGTAACACACCTATTTGCTAGCATGTCAAATGGTAATAAAAGTTAATTTACTTGAATCTGCACTAAGAATTATTTTTAAAGCCCTGTTAGGAAAATGTTTGCAATAATGTTAAGCTTTCATTGCTTTTATTATTTGAATTACATATATAAATGTTTGTTTTCATTGGAAGACTGTCTTCCTGCAAGCTGAGAATCCAATTTTAAACACTTTTTCTCTCTCACTATTTCTTTTCTAAGAAATTCAGCAGATTTGCCATTTATATTTTCTTTTGAGAAATCCTGTTCTCACTTATTTTGTGTGAAATCTCAGCTTTGAAACAATGTAAATGAGATCAGAATGTGACCTAGTGAAAATGGTTTGCCATCAAAGGATTCACACTTCAAGCTGTGTTATGTAGCTTTCCAAAAGTGACATCTGGCCTCTTGGCAGGTTGCTCAGGCAGCTGTGCTGGTGGCTCAGAAATTGCCAGTGGGTCTGCCATATGCAGTACCTGCAGTTTGGCTGCTTCAGGCTTGCTCCAATTCATTGCCCTCCTGAATACAATTTGCATTGAATTATCCTCTATCTGAAAGTATTGGCATACTATTCCTAATTTTCTTCTTTTTAAATTTAAGCAGAGATATGGTCAGAAAGGAGAGATCCAACTTCTGCTACATTGGCTTAGCTAGAGAAAACAACTCTGTGATCTATGAATATCCCCATGGTGCCAGATGCTATTAAACAGATCTCCAAAACCTGACCACCAGGTCTGTATAACTCAGCTAAGTGCTCTTGACCATCCAGATGGGTCTCTTTCTTTCTACAGCTTCTTTATCTCTGAAGTGGCCTGAGCTCATTTTGTTTCCTATGGTAGAATTTTGTATTTGATGACAGTAATGAAATGTCAATAAGGCTGACAGTATTTATAAACATGGGTTGCATTCAGGGAATATTTGGCTGTTTAGTATGTTAATGAGATGAAAAATGGGACAAAAGTTCCAAAGACTGACAGGCATGAAACCACTTAAAGAGCTTTTGTGTTCCTTAACAAGATGCTTTAATCAAACTGTTTGTCTGCACATCTGCACACAGAGGCAGTATTTAACAGTTGTATTACTTCAGCACCTAGAGACCCATGCTTGCAATGAGGTATCAGTTGTGCTAAACTGTACACTCATAAAAATGAACAATAACAGCAGTGCCTGGCAACAGTTTGCTGTATGTTAAGATCCTCTCCCCTCCTGCTCCACTTTAAGAACTAGGTACCATGCCTAGATTAGCACAGCAGAGATGCAGGAAGCAACAAATACAACTCCTCTGCAAGTGTTCTCAAAGCCAATAGTATATAGCATATGCATAGAACTCTTGCTACTCTGGACGAGTGGGAAGTGTTTGGGTGACCGTGGCTGGTAGCTAAGCCCACACTTTGTCACTCACTCACTCTTCTCTGGTGAGATGGGGAGAGAACTGGAAGCAACTGGAAGCATATAATAAGAAGTGGTGGTCTGGTGGTTAGGATTTGGTGCTCTCTCCACCAGGGCCCTGGTTCGATTCCTGGTCTAGGGAATCCTGCTCTGGCAGGGGGGTTGGACTAGATGATCTTTTGAGGTCCCTTCCAACCCCTGACATTCTGTGATTCTGTGATAATTTAGACCATCACAATGTCTTTGTAAAGGATTTGCCTCAACAAAAGCAAGAAAAGCTCATAGGTTGAGATAAAAGCAGTTTAATAAATAAGGAGGGGAGAAAAGGAAAACAAGAGATACAAAGACAATCACTCAACATCTCCCAGCAGCAGACCTGATGCTCACCCAGTCTCTGAGCAATGACTACTTTGGAAACATGAGCTCAAATTTACAATGGGCAAATCATGCCTGACCAAGATGATTACCTTGACTGGATTTGAGAATTGGGAAAAGCAGAAGATATTTGACTCTTTTGATTCCAGTAAGTTTTTGACGTGTTCTACTTATGTTCTTGAATTCAAGGTGGAGCGTTACAGTACAGAGGGGTGGGGAAGTAGACAGGGGAAATACTGCTTCAGTGCTTGAGCTCAAAAGTTACTGAAGCCTACTCTACTCAGAGAAAAGCAGTGTACTGCAAGAGTTTATCCTGGGTCCTGTCCTGTTTGATGTCTTTGTCAATGATCTGGAGGAGGTAAGAAAGAGCACACTCAGCAGGGCTGTAGATGACAACAAAACATAGAGTGCAGTTAATATGCTTGAAGGCAGGACTGCTCTTCAGGGCTGGAGGAATTAGCCACCAGAAACCCATTTTGTAAATCAACAAATACAAATTCAAAGTTCTAATCCTCCCCTAACACCAGAGGATGAATGACTAAGGACAAGCTATTCTGAAAATGTCCTGAGGATCCTGGTGGACAACAACCTGAATATGAGCCAGCAGTGTGCCCTGGCAGCAGAAAAAGCTAACAGCCTTCTGGGCTGTATGAAGAGGAGTACAGCCAGTAACCTAGGGGAGGTGACTATCCCTATCTACTCAGCACTTGGCCAGCAGCATCTATGCCTAGTTTTGTGTCCCCCAGTACAAGAAAGACATTGATAACCTGGAGTGAGTTCAACAGAGGACTTCCAGGCTGGTTGGGCCTGGAGTACCTGCTGTTTGAAGAAAAGCTGAGGGAGCTGGGCTTGTTCAGCTTGGGAAAGAGGTGGCTTTGGGGGCATGGCAGCTGACTCCCTAGTGTGGATAAACTTGCATATGACTGCTATTCCTGTACACTGAAAACATGCAGCAGTATGCAGGGTCTGAATGTGTTTTTATCAAGTAGTCTGAAAAAAAATGGTGAGATAATGCATTATTTTGAATTTGTTATTGGTAATAATGTTCATGGAAACATTTGAATATGAATATAGAATAATAGAATCTTAGAATGGCCCAGGTTGGAAGGGACCTTAAAGATCATCTAGTTCCAACCCTCTGTCATGTGCAGGGTTACCACCCACTAGATCAGGTTGCTCATGTATGCTTGAAATTAATACACAGCACATGCAAGAGATTTTCTTCTTGTGTTTCATTGACTCTTGTCCTCTTCAAGATAATAGATTTATTATTTTCTGGAGTTATCTTATATAACCTTAGTCATGTAATTAGACATCTAGTCCAAGTAGTCAAAAAGACTTAAACTGTAGTAGCTAGAGAGCAGAAGGTAAGAAGAAAATAAATTGTTAGTTAATTTTTTATCAATTTGTATTATGCATAAGATATATAATAAACAGAAATACATAGGCTATGTTTTTTATATTCTGTATCTTAGATTGTTCATAATGCATATATATAGTTATGTATGAATGTCTAGATATGCAGCAATATGGACAGAAAGAGACATTGTGTCCTCTGGGACATCCTCACACTAACTCCCTGTGGGTCAACCATCACACTAATCTGCAGAGAAGATGGTTTGCCTCCTCAAGGGCACTGTCTCATTTGCCATCATCTCACTGACTATGTAGAAAGCCTGTGTGCCTAACTTGTACAAGATGAACCTCAACATTAGTTTTCTGCCTCTGTTTTCAAGGAGGCCTGCCTTAAAAGATTGGAAATTCATACTTCTGATAACAAGTGATCATTTGCTCTCCTCCTAACCTGGTGTCAGTGCAGAGGAACAATTGATTCTCTCTGCATGAAGTATGACAGATGATGGATATATAGAACTGTTCTTTCTTTAAATGATAAATTTCCAGTTTGCAAGCAACATCTCAGAAGCAAACATGACAGATGGTTCTAAATGTAAGTAGCCACTCTGAAACTGGAGCCTTATTATTTTTAAACTAATCTAGCAATGGCATGCTGAGGAGCTGCTTTAGGGCAGCTCTTGCAATAGAGGAGAAAAGTTTTTGAGGCATATTTCTTTCTTAGCTAAGAACTTTGACTTTGTTACTGAGATATTTTAGGGTTTTTTCCTATCTGAAGAAGACAGTTCCTCACAGAGGAATAACAGTCTGGCAACAGAATTATGCTGATTGGAACTGTCTGATGATCCTTCTGGATGCTAAGAAGCATCTGTATTGCAGGAAGACGTGTCAAAGACAGTAAATGCCTAACTCTTTGGCCCAGAAAGTTACTGTCAAAATTAAAGAGTTTTCATGGCAAATTTTCAAACATTTCACAAGAACACAGTGGTATTTATTATTTTATATGGTTCCATGGAGTAATTGTAGACCTCTTACTATGACTCTTCACAGATTCACAGAATCATTAAGATTGGAAGAGACCCCTAAGATCATCAAGTCCAACCATCAACCTAGCATCACCAAACCACTAAATTATGTCCTTTTTTTTATCACCCTCAGGGATGGTGACTCCACCACTGCCCTGGGCAGCCTGGGCCATTGCCTGACAACTCTTTCTGGGAAAAAAAAGTTCCTAATATCCAATCTAAACCTCCCCTGGTGCAACTTGAGGCCATTTCCTCTTGTTCTGGATTCACTCTCTCGTGGGGTTGGTTTAAGTCTCATAATTGACTTTGAGTTCTTACTTGAAGACAAACAGGACAATGAAATCTTTAAAGAACTCCCAAGGAAGTTACTCATCCTCCTGAGGCAAATCTGCAAGAGACCTCTCAGTTCAAGAGGTTAAATGAGAGGTTGGGGAGAGGACAGAGGGACTTGGACCAATGAATTGTACCCACACTGCCCTTGAGGGTCTTTTCCAACCATAATGATTCTGTGATTCTGATTCTTTAATGGGAATTGGACAGATAAATCCTTTTCAGTATTAGATGTATACCATCCATATGTACTCTTAGCCTCTGTTGTTTGTCTCCAATATGAATTTGTCTCCAATATCTCCTTATTTGCTACTGTTATATTTATATTTCCTCTCAGTATAATTGTGCATTGGGTTCACATTTTTCCCTGTTAAAAAAAATCCCAAACACATAAACATTTCCACTCAGCTCTCTGCATTAGAACAGTTAAACCATGTAATACTTTTCTGATAAAGAATACTAGGTTGGATCTTCAGCAAGTGAATAACTAGAAAATTGAAAAGAGCTCCAGTGATTGAGATCTGTTGAAAACCTGGCAAGGTATTGACCTCTTCAGACTTTTCTCTGAGAACATGCAATATTGAATTTTTGACTATAAAGAATGTCAGAAATATTTCAGTTATAATGTATTCATTATTATTAAGAGATTATTTATTATTATTAAGAGATTTCTCTTCTCTTCTCTTCTCTTCTCTTCTCTTCTCTTCTCTTCTCTTCTCTTCTCTTCTCTTCTCTTCTCTTCTCTTCTCTTCTCTTCTCTTCTCTTCTCTTCTCCTTCCTAGTATTACCTTAAGTGAGAAAAGGAGACCATATGATCCAGGATCTCTAAACTATGAATTGATGTGGCAGGTAAACTTTTCTAAATATCTCTCATTCTCATCACTAACACACTTGTTATCCAAAATAAATCTTAGTCAGGGTGTGCATGGACATGTAGTGACTTTAATGTCTATTAAAAAGGGGCTGAGTGCCCCTCTTCAACCCAATTTCAGGAAAAGTAAAGTGCTGCAAAGTTTAGGTTCAGTGGAAAGGAGATAATAAAAAACTAATGACACATTAGATCAAAAAGAATGTTTCTATGAATGGATACAGAGAGAGGCCCAAGAAGACAGTGATATCATGAGAAAGATTAATTTCTGTAGCTTCCAATAACTTGAGAAATTAACACTGCTAAATATAGAAACAAGAACATCAAAGAAGAATCTTTCATGCTTTCAACTGAGAAAATGGGGGGAAAAAAGGAGTAAAAATAGACATCTGTGTGCCAGGAAAAAAACTTAAAAATCATATAGTTCCAAGGTATGTGTCCACCTCTGTGTTTGATATAAAATTGCTTTCAGATATGTGGAAAATTCTGGTTTTAATAAAGAAGTTAACAACTACATTAACTGGGAAATTTAATTTCTAAGAGTTGTAAAGCTGTTGCAACACCATCTACTAGCTGATCTCTGTTTGAAAATGTTGTGGCAACCCACTTTCAGCTTGACTTAAGGCTCTTTAATCTAACACTAGCTGTAGTATCCTCTACTGATCTGAGCAAGAATTCTCACATAATCAATCTAGCCACTGAAAAACTTCAAATTGCTAATTCTGCCAAGAATTAGAACACACACTTTACTGTACCTATCATGAAAAAATAATGTGTCAAGCTCTCAATGGTTACCCTCTAATGCTTGTGCAGTACATGCTTGTTGGCAACAGCAGGTGTGAGCTTCCTGGCTAGCAAATATGCAATGTACACCCATGGTCCTGGGACCACTCAGAAACACAGAAATTAAAGCCCAGTTCTTTCTTCTTTACAACCAGATTGATCACTAACACAGATGTATGCAAAGTCAACCACAAGACATCCTTCTGGCTACCCTGTGCTGAAGTATAAATACTAATGGTCTGTGAATTTACTGTTCATTTTTCAAATATAGATATATGCATAATTTAATGTTAAGGTTTTTGTGTTAATATTTAACACTGGTTTCTCTGTCCTTTAACATTTTCTTTCCTTCTTGGAGCAAGTGGAGAACCCCAAAAAGAAAATGAATTTCTTTTTTACTTAGTACTCAGTAGTTCACATTTCATTTTTCCTGAATAGTCACTTTATAATAGAGCAATCACAGTGTAAATGTCAACAGAGAGACTGTTTAAACCTTTCAAGGTGGAGGACACATTTCAAGTTGGAGGACAAGGACAAAGATGTACAATTACACAAAGATTTGCAAAGGTTCAACACAAAAGTCTAGCAGAGTTAAAAATAAAAAGAGTAAAACATGCAAATACCAGTTACAAAGCCTTTTTCCATTGAAAAGAGAAAGCCAGAAATTGCTGTGAGAACTAGGGTAAAATTAAATATATCCAAAATTCTTTGAGAAGCAACTAAAAGCAAAAGGTTACCCAATGCAATTTTAAAATAAAATTATTAAGGGGTAAAAGGAGACCTTAAGGAAAAGTCATCTGAATGTCCTCTATTTCTTCTTATCTTGTCTGAAGTATTTGTAAATGGCTGTTCTTGTATACAGGAAAATCAAACTAAATGAACCTTCAGCCAAGTCCATTGTGGTAGTTTGGGAATCTTAGAGCTGGAATAGATCAATATGGAGCAAAGTTGTTAACCCAGCCTGAAAAATCTGCACCAGCAGAAAAGCTACATCTCTGTTCAAGAAAAACAAAACAAGCAGAGAAAAACCTCAGGATAGAATATCTCAATGGTAAAAAAAAAAAAAATTATTAATTAAAAAATAATCATAGAATTGTCAGAGTTGGAAGGAACCTTAAAGATCATCTAGTTCCAACTCCCCTGCCTAGACAGGGACACCTCCCATTGGATCAGGTTGCCCAGAGCTCCATCCAGCCTGGCCTGAAAAGCTTCCAGGGATGGGGCTTCCACAACCTCTCTGGGCAACCTGTTCCAGTGTCTCCCCATCCCAGCAGTGAAGAACTTCCTCCTAATGTCCAATCTAAATCTACCCTCCTCTAGTTTATATCCAGAGTGAGAAACAGCCAAATTGGGAGGCTGTGCATCCTGGCACCAGTTTGAGCACTCAGCATCAAAACTCAGAGCTGTGGCTTTGACTTCTACCTTCTCAATAACTTTCCTGAAAGCACAACAAATAGTGTTTATAGCAGGGCAGAGTCAGCAAAACATTTCTTGGAATTCCTGAGTGAGGAACTAGCCTTTGCCATCATCCTGTAGTTAGATTGATCTCCAAGTCACAAAGTGCATTTGCTTAAATAATCAGTTTGTGGGCATTTTCATAAAAACAATGCCTCTCCTTCTAAATATGCTCACTTGGCTGAGTAGTTGAATGGCTCAGAGGGTTTTGAATACTTACTTGAATCAATATTTCATACTGATTCCCTGAGGAACAATAATTTTCCCTGATAGCTACCAAATCTCCAAAGCAAAAGCTTTTATTTTTTTTACAGATGTGCAGAGCAGGTAATTGGCATGTTTTAAGAAATATTTAATTAATTTCTCCTTCAGGACTTCTCAGTTATTTTTTGATATGAAATGTTTTTAAGTAGTGTAATTTAACAAAATGCAAACAAACTGGAAATGAAAGGAATTGTCATTTTTATGCATCAGACATTTTTAATCTGCTGGTTTAAGCTTTAAAATTTAAAGGAAGTACAGGGACTACTTAAGTGCCAGGGAGTGCAATACAGTTAAAAAGATGTGAGTTGAAGCAAGATGCAAAACAATAGTTTTCAGATAGGAAGCTGAAGAAATGTATATATATTCATATATAAAATAGGTAAAAACCTCAAAAAGGAATCAAAATCTGCAGTCCAGTCAACAAGTGAGTTCAAACTGTGGATGCCATTATGTAGAGGCTGACAAGATTGACAATGCTATAGAGCCTTCCCTTAATTCTTGTCACAAAAGGATTGCCTGATAAGGCTCAAGCTGGAAGATAAGTGCATAAAGCTGAAGAAGACATGGTAGTGACTGAAGGCCAGAAACTAGAAGTTAACAGTTAATGCCTGTGGACAGTACAATGCCCATTTGGAAGATTAATTATCTGAAAAGAAAGACTGAGTTAGTATGCAAAGAAGAAAATGAAAGAAGACAATGACAGACTGGCCAGCTCTGGAGAAGAGGGTTCCCTATTAAAAGCAAATTTCAAGGTAGTAAACAAATTTAAAGTATATGAAATCCTACTGTGCACTTTTTTCTGCTCTTCCTCATGCCTGCTTTACAGAATGACATTTAAGTGCCCAGCAAAGATATTTTTCTGGCATTCATTTAGTGTTATTAAGCCATTCCCCTGGTGTGGTACTAAGTGGCAGTAGGTATCTCCACAAACCTCTATGTGTCAGAAGCAAGCAGCTTCTGTTAATAGCTCCAGATCAGAAACTGATCTGTAATGAGAAGTTCCCTGGAGTCCCCACTTCCCAGCCCTGCAAATGCAGAAATTTGCATGTTGCTCAATTAACATGTCACTCCTTATTTCTGTCATCTTACATCCATGACTGATGATGTAGATACAACAATACAATGAGCAGATTAGAAAGAGCAGATGGGTGGGTGAAGGAGATTAGATTATCCTTGCTGTCATCACCATCACAGATCAACCAGATACAGTCTGATCAAACAAGAAATCCACTTCCACTTAATTAGCATATCCTCACTGCACTATAGTTTATTTGGAGGTACTGGTGTGTCTGTTGGCACAGTTTATTAAGATGAAATGTTATGATGAAGCAGGCTTCATATGTTTCCTGGGACAGTCAGCCAGACAATATTCATATTTTTGTTTGTCCCCAGACAGGCTGTGTCTGAATCAAAAATTCATCAAACTCCTGATCTCTCTGAGTGATTGACTTATACAAACTCCCAAAACAACTCAAAAAACCTTCACCAATCCAAACAATAACTAGACAAACAAACTCTAGCTTCCTCTAAGGCACTCAGAGAGCTGAAAGACCTCTCCTCACCCATTAAAAGGAAGACTTCAACATTCAAATTGTATAGAGTTTTTCTGGCAGGGATAATGACTCAAGCCTTGCACAATACTGCTAAGTCACACCTTAAACCTTTTTTTTTTTTTTTGGTGGGGGGGCTGGGTGGTCCTAGAAAGAAGCCAGTGATTTCAGTGCTTGTGCTTCTTGTTATAAAGTAACTATCTTCTGCTGGCTTCCTGCTGGGTGACGAACTAGATCAAAGGAAAGCATGGTATTAACATGCAAAGCTGTATATAAAATACTTAATAATATAATAAAAGGTTCTCTCCCAGGCTGTGTCATACTTGCTGATCTAAATACTTGGCAAGTATTCTTAAAAAAATGGCCATAATCATTTCTCAGGATATGTCTTAATTTTCTTCCCCATGCAACCTGTATTTTTTAACTCTGTGGCTAGTAGTATAAGTTAGGCAGAAAGATTTCTTCAATAAAAATGTATGTGGTTTCTCTAATGCTTTAATCTTTCCTTCCATGATTTCCTCTCCGTCACATCTTCCTCTCAGAACCCTGTCAAACCACCCCAAGTCATGTCATCCTCACATTGCCTGTGATGTGCTGTGATCCTATGTATGTTTAATAAAGTGAAGGAATGGGAATGAGAGAGCTCCTCAGAAGAGGTTGGAGAAAACTTTTATATCAGGCAGAAGATGATTTCTGTCTGTCTTGTGGCTGCAAATATATACTTTCCATTTTCTACTAATATATCCCTGGGTAACCTGATCTAGTGGGAGGAGTCCCTGCCCAGCCAGGGGAGTTGGAACTAAAAGGTCTTTAAGGTCCCTTCCAACTCTGACAGTTCTGTGATTCTCTCTAGGTAATGTATTTGGTTCATACTGGATGATGCAGTATTTTTTTTTTCTCAAACATTCTAGGAAATATTCTAATTTTATCCCTTTCCCTTTCTATTATAAATATTTATGTACCAACTTGTCTGAACCACATACCTTGAGCTAAAACTGTCAAGCCAAATAAGTCCATTTAATTGAGAATGTCTGCATTGAAAGTTGTCATAATAATTTCTGCTTTGTACTGGTTCTGTGTATATTACAAAGCATCTAATTCTGACTTTGCATTTCTTTAAATATATTGATCAGATGTATTTCAGAACTGTCTGCCATTTCACCAGACACATATCACTCATTTTTCTGTTAGCCACTGGCCATGTCTCTGACAGAGATGTTGAAATCATTCTTCTTGTTCTACTTTCCTAGCATTTTTTGGTCAGTTATGCAAATTTATCTTTTTCTTAGATTTCCCTCTGATAGTTTTTTATTATAAATATATGGAACTACCACAGTGAAGTAGTCAACAGAGGAAAACTGGTGCACTAAATTTGTTGTCTCTTCTCATTTCCAAATTCAAAAAGTATAGATTAGCATTAAACTGTGAATTCTCTTCCCTTCATGCTTTTTTGGTTACACATGCCCTTCAGATAAATATTTTTCTCCATTCCAACTATATAAATGTGTGTGAAACTTTTAACAGGCTTGATAACACCCTTAATTTCAATCACATAAATGAATATATTCGTGATAAGGCATCAGATACTACTCTACCAGTTGCTAACTCAGCAAAGAAAAATACAATCATAGATAAGAGTCCAAACTTTATCCTATCTTCAGCAGCACACTACAGAAATGCACATGAAATAAATAAATAAGATCCCTTCTATACAAATAACACTAGAAATAAGATCTCTGAACTCCAAAAATGCTTTTCTAGAGTTTTTAGAAGGTAATATATGTTGCATGAAGATAATACACTTATCCCACTGTCTCCTGAAACTCCTACTTTTTTGAGTGAATCCTTGCACTGCATGTTGCAAGCTTGGCTTCAGAAAGGTGACTCAGGTTTTGCTGGGAATAAAATCTACTAATGTTGAACATAAGGTGATGAGAGCAATATATCTAATTACATTTACTTTCTACATTATAAATGGGCTATTAGAACAGTACTGAAGTTTAAATCCAGCAGTCTGTCATAAGCTTTGTGAGAATGGTTATGGGGGTTATACTGCTTTCTTTTTATACACACTGTACTGAATTTTTGGGAGTATTAAATGAATTTTTTTAGTTGTGCTTCTCTCATCCTCATTTCATGCTGCATTTATGTGCTTTCACCTTACAAAAAGGCGAGTAGCTATAAGCTACTTAATTGTTTGTTGGAGCCCAGAAAGATGGAAAATGTTTTGAATTCTTATTGGTTTCATATGCCTTTAAACCATCTTCAACATCACAACAAAAGAACAGTGTAAGGAAAGAACAGTGTAAGGAAACAAAGCACTTCTACTACACTTTGTGCCAAGTTCCAAGGTGTAGTGCACACTCAGAAGGTGGAGCATGAGGCTGTTGAGTATAGACAATGGCATTGGACCCAGGCTGTGATTTTGCTTTCCTGATCCCCAACATAAGTAAGTGTGTGAGCATGGAACTAGCATTGCCACTAGAAGTGGCAAGATTAGGCTTTTAATGGGTGTAAAACTTCTTGCAGATAAGTGTTTACCATGGCTGTGTTCTACTGATTGTTAAGAGTCCTATTCAAGTACAATCAGAGATTGAAAACAGTTGAGTGTTACTGCCCCCAGTCAAATAGTGCCATAATGCTGAGATGACAAATGTCTAATGTCTTTAGAATATATAATAGCCTGAAAATAATATATCTAATATCTAATAGCCTGAATAATCTAATAGCCTGAATAATCTAATAGCCTGAAAGTAATAGCACTTCTGTTACCTTTATTCATTTTCACTACTTAAATCTGGCCTTTCCCCTGCTCATTATGACAGATTTTTTTTGTGTAGCATATAAAATAAAGATCTACCTGCAGCTCCTCATGTAAAGAATTGATTCTTCAAGCTGGAATTTTACTCTGTGAGCATGTTTGTCTCATCCTCTCACTTTCCTAGCTGTTTCACCTGCAAGTAAAAGTCCGTGATTCTCAGCAGCAACACTTTGACAGCAACCTGATTTAACAGCTTGCCACTAGCTAAACTAGGAGATTTTACTACTCCTCCCTTCTCTCCTCCTTTCTCTTCTCTCTGTTCCACACCTCTGCTCTTGCTTTATGAGTCTGGTGCTTGTCAAAATGCCCTAAGGGCTATCTATTGAAAAAGGGAAGGAGGGAAGGGGAGGAGGCAGAGATGAACATGGTCATGGATGCTTCCAATACTTTTCAAAGCAGATTTCAGGAAGCTGACAGAAGACCATGAATGAGTCTTTTTGGGGTGAAGAAGGTAAGGCTTGTGAAAGGATAAGATGCAAAATCTTCCCACTTGGTGGCAGAGTCATTGGATTGATTTGGCTGCTCATGAAAACACAACTTTTGATTTCCATGACGTATTTCTGTGACCTGTCACAGTCCCCTTCCTGGGAAAGGTGAAATGTCTAAACATCTGTGTAACAGGCATGTATCCAGTCAGACATTGACCTATAATATAACTATGCTTATAGGTACAAGAGAATAAAGACATGGTCTTTGTCTTTCATAGAAACATAGAGGCATCTAGGTACAGGTTATTTTATGCCAATAAAAACACTTTGGCAACCCACAGTCTGGCTCCAAGGACAAAACAAAACCAAAACCAGAAAAAAACAAAAAGACCTCAACCAAACACAAAACCCCCAAACCAACCAACCAAAAAAATGACACAAAAAACTTCTTTCACCATATAATTAGTTGTCTTTTGGAACTTACATGTCATTGAAGTCAATGATAAGACTGAATCAAACTCATGTCCTCCATTTGGGAGTCTAACCATCAGATGTGTCCTGACAGATAGACCATTTATTGTTCTTCTGCATTAAATGGGAAGAAGGATCTTCAGGTTATGATTTGTTCTCCCTGTCTTTGGAAGAATATGTTCTGTGACAAAGCTCATCACTTCCCATTCAACACAGAAAAATTCCATATGATATGTTCTGGTAAGATCCCTAGATTTTACAAAACTTTGATTGTTTTATGTGGCTTCCCCAAATTCTTGTCTATCTCAGATTTTCCATGTGAAAATCAGTTGTCTTCAATACTTACAGCATTTTGGTAAAGTCAGATGGAATTCATAAGAAGAAAACTGACATTTCCTCAAATTTCTACACCTTACCCCAGTTCTCCAAACTTTGGCACACTCTCTCAACACTCTAGACTTTGAATCAGGCCCAGAAAATAAGACATGATTGGAGTGACCATGACTGAGTCATCTAATGATGAAAGATAGAAACCTTTTACTTGAAAAACATCACTGGGAAAGCTTTATACACGTGCCAATAACTTCAATAACTGTTATTTTACTTCAATTATTTTCCTTTCCTTGATTTGGTTTTGTTTCTGTGGCACCAAGTGTCTTCACTGTGTGTATATCCCTTCTTTCAGTTTAAGAACTCTATGGCAAAGTGCCTGTTCACATTAAAGAGTATGTGTCACCCACTGCTGTGAATCAATTCACACTAAACACAAAGGTTCAGAAAATAGCTCAAATTATTTTGTCAAAGTTTTTAGCTGAAACATGGGCTCCAGGACATATTTCAAGAATACAAGATGCTGGCAAAAGCAGTAGAAACCTGGATGTCCCCACTGATTACAGACTGAAACAAAGCTCCAGTGTGCACTTTGGGACAATTAACATTATTGCAGCAGTAGAAACAAATATAACATTAAAAAAACAAGAGGTTATGCTGTAAGAAGTACCTGAAAGTAATCTACAAATGGTTTCTCAATGCTTTTTCTGTATTTTTGGAAAGGTAAATAACTAATTAAACATAATGATAAGCAAGACCAATAACTGTCATTATAATGTAGGGTTCAGTAAGGCATGATTAAAAATCTAGATTCCATGCTTCAGTTGTTGTCTAGCTCACTGACTTTGTATGAGATGTTGTTTGCTTTGGTTCAGCTTGTTTAACCCTAAAGCAGGATAATAATAGTTCCCAAGGCAGTGCTTTAGAACATAGTTTGGGGAATTAACTAATTGACATGTCTGTGAATGTTACATTCCTTGACAGTGTACAATATACTGTTAATGTGATATATTATTATCCCACTGAGGGATAGCCCTGGAGAGCTCTTCAAATCCATGTCTCTCCTGAGCAGTTAGGTGGCAGCAGTGATCATAAATGTCTTTTTTTTTAAGCTGCACTTGGCAAAATCATTATGAATTTTCCTTTCACACATAATTTCAGTCATTATGATTGAGATCTTTATTATTTTTAGAGTGGATGGCACCAACAGCCATTGGCTTAGGCTGACATAGCAGTCAAAGACATGCTCTAATGTGTAAAATCAGCACTGTGGTGTTCAGCACACAGGAGGGCTGCAGAATCTGGTTCTGAACAGGTCTAACTTTTCCCCTGAACCAGTGTCAAGAATATTAAAATCAAATAAAAAAATGCAGACAACAGAATGAGTTAAAGTACTTGAAGCACTCCTGAATCCTCTTTGCTTGGAGCAGTGGTAGTTTACTTGTGCAGCTTTTTATGCAGCAAATTCTGCCTATTTGATGCTTTAGAGAAAAAGGCTGTTGACAGAGACCTTTTTCAAAGCCACCTACTGATCTTTTTTGGCCAATGAATGCTGTTAAGACTCAAAATAAACAACAACACTGTAAATTAGCATCTTCAGAATAGATTATATTTTAAATATATGTAGACTGCACAGTATTGAAATACCCCAAAAGGTTACCAGAGGTTTTGATTCTGGTATAGAATTAGCTCTGGACAGATTTATTTGTGGAACAGAGTCTTTGAAGCTAAAACTCTATAATAGCTCCTTATTACCCATAGAATGATTCTGATACTGATGCTGTCTTTAGTAAGGGAGTTTAGGTGGAACCATGAGGTAGCAATAGGAGGTGGTGACAGACTTCTGGATGAAACAAATATTTGAAGTGTTCTATTTTGGATCTGTATCAGGATCATGCAGCAACACTTATAGAGCTACTACAATATCTACATATCCACATGTTGTGAGAAGAATTTGACTTGATTTTCACACACTGTCCTTTATGGAAATTTTAGGCATGTAGATAGTCTGCTACTTTAAAAAAGTGTTTATTTCTGTGGTATAATGCCTCAGTACAATCCTAATCTTGCCATTCAATAGCTGTTTTCTTAGCATTTTCTATAGTATAATGTTATGCTAAATGTAGCCCTTCATATTCTAACCTTATTTTATAGGACAGGTGTCCTTTTATGATTTCATCTCATATTTTACTTATAAAGGAGAACTACAAAAGGGGTCACAACCTCTATTATTCTTTTCCTGTGTAATCACAGCTTTGCACAGACCACTCTGAAGCCACATGAGCAAGAGCCAAAAGAAAAAAGTTTGGGGATAAAGATGAGACTGAAACAAAACCCAACTAACTCCATTCAATCTACGAGCCTGAGGACTTCCCAGTTCTGTGTGCCTTCAGATCCTGTTGGTTTACATCCCCAGGGGACTCAGTCCTCATCTTCTCTTCCCAGTTACTCCTCCACCTTCCAGACTACAGGTTTCTCTTTCCTTCTTTCCTTGCCACATTGTTTGAAAATGTCTAAGACTACCAGAAGAGCAATAACATCCTTCTAAAGCAGCAAGTATAATGGAGTCAGGTTTGCTACCCACACACTTGCTTTCTTCTTTGCCCAAGAGGGTACAGATTTCTTTCAGCCCACCTGCCAGAGCAGGAAGGAGAAAAGGGGCTCCTAGCCTTGCTCAGAAAAGCCTAGAAGAAGAGACACAGCAGAACTGATGTCCAGATATGCACAAGTGCAAGTGCTGGAAGAGGTCAGTACCTGAGTGCTCCTCAGCAGGTGGTTGTCACATCAGTTGGTCCACAACTAATCTAAGCATTTAAAGGAGTTATGGAGAGGATGTACACCTAATCCTTTACATTATAGCAGGGGTACTTAGGCTGAGAGAAAGACATTTGATCTTTTCAACAGACAAGGATTGCCTTGGATTTTATGCATTCATAATTATTCTACCTCTAGGAGAAAAGAGAGAGAAAGAAATGAAAACCTAAGTTTTCCCATTACACTTTAAAGTTATCTCATTCAGGACACAAGGCAATGTCATACATACTTGTTACTTCTTCTGTATCATCATTGCAGCTACTTTGCTTGCAGGATTTTACTGAAATAGGAGTTCATGTGCACAGAATATATCAGCAGAGTGGGAGATGAGGCAAACAGACTAAATTAAGAATTATTTTTTTTTTCCTGGAAGCAACCACTTCCCTAATAACAAGGCTTTTATGATTGCTTTATGCTAAGGGAAGAGGGAGAGCAGAAAGCATTTGGTATTTAATTAGAAAACCAAAACAAAACACATTCATACTTAGGAAAAAAGTTTTGCCATTAAGTTTTATCCCCAAATCTATGCAAATGACAGGGATTTTCTCACTGTTTTCCCTGGCTACTAGTTCAGGCCCTAGATGAACATGCAATAGAATTTAACAGGTATAGAGGATTCAACCTAATGACAAGACAAAGACTTACAGTTCTAAGAATGTAACTATTGATTCTTGCAGTCTCATGTTTATCTGTAGTACTGGTGTGAAATAGAATTAAAAGAATGCTTTGATCTGTAAAGAAGAACATAAAAAATAGCTTCCCAATTATTCATCTACTTACTATGGATATCAGAATGAAGGGATTTTAAACAGCTCATCTCTAAGAAAATTGGCTGTCAGTGAACACAACAATCTCTTTCCAGAACAATGTACTTATTAAAAAGTGTAAATTGCTTCCATATCACACAATTTTATCCATGTTGGCTTGAAAATATTAATATTTCATGGACTCTTTTCTAACAATTAAAACATTACAGACTACAAATACTTTTAAAATAAATGTTTTCCATTGGGTTTTTAATTGAAAATACATATTTGCCTTATAGAAGACAGTATTTTCTCCAACATGTAAAACTCACAACATGCATCAGTACTTTCTGCCTGTGGTCCCTGTCTTCTGAATTGCAAGATCTTTATTTTATTATTCAAAATTTGTGTTACAACAATTAACATGACCTGTATAAAATTATCATCTCTTCCACTGTAAATTGACTCCTCTTTCAAAGGCAGAAAGGTGCAAAGAATTAAAAATTTCCCCCTTCACATTTTCCTCCAACCACATGGGGTAAGAGAGGCAGAAAACAGCACAGGTGAAGCCAGCACTTAGTGGCTGGAGCTGGTTTCCAACAGTAGTTGAAACTAGCAGGAGCAATCCAGATTGATGATCTGGATTTCTACATGCCCTCCACAGGTGCCACCCACAAACAAAAGCAGTAGCTTGCTGTTAGCAACTGAATCTGCAAATTAATTTTCTTCCACTGCTTTCTTATCCTAGAATCACAGAATCATTAAGGATGGAAGAGACCTCCAAGATCATCAAGTCCAACCATCAACCTACCACCACCATGCCACTAAGCCATGTCCCTCACTACCACACCTAAATGCTTTTTGAACCCCTCCAGGGATGGTTACTCCACCACTGGCCTGGGCAGCCTGTGTGAGCCTAACAACTCATGTACCACCTCCTCCTTCAGCTCTTTGTTTTGTCTTTCCCTTCCTTAGGCTGGCCTTTGTCTTGCTCCCTACTGCATGCATAGTTGTGATTCTGAAAGTATTCAGAAGATGCTTCACACTTACCCAAGAGATAAACCCACTACTGAACTAGAGATAAAGTTTTGTCACATATCTCTTTGTAAAGAAAAAAAAATAACATTTAATTGCTGTAGTTAAGGCTGATTGTGTTCCTAACCCTTGGATTCAGCTAGGACTTTCATGCACAGATCTGGAATGGTGCTGAGCCACTCACTCCATGGCATCTCCAGTCTTTGGGGAAGTCTAACCTTTCCAGCCATAATACATCTGGTATAACTGTCCTAGTTCTAGTTCTGCAGAGTACCTATCCCAAGAGTAGATCTGCTCTTCCTTTCATTTCTGTTTCTTTATTTACATGCCAGATTTGCACTTCTTAGTATTATGTATTTGTAGATGTGGTACGTAGGGCCATGGTTTAGTGGCATGGTGGTGATAGGTTGATGGTTGGACTTGATGATCTTGGAGGTCACTTCCAACCTTAATGATTCTGTTATTCTATGTCTGTGTGCTTAACAGCCAGCACAGTAGGTGAGGTTCCTAAACACTACCAGAGTAAAAATGAAAGTGAAAGGAATCTTCTGGAATCCTGTACAGAAACCTTTAAATTCTTTAAGATTCATGACCATTTGAAAGCAGAGGTCTGGTTCCCTTAGGTCCATCTGGAAATCCTTGTCTTAAAGGATTTCTAGATCAAAGGACCTTGCCTGGCAAACAGTTAAATATATACCTGGAGCAGGCTATTGATAAGGAACTGGCTAATTAAACTATACAGGTGAAACAAAATGATTCTGTAAAACATTTAGTGGTTCATCAGACATCCAAACTAATGTGTATAATTTGCATTAAACCTCACACTTCTAACAGTTTTAGTTTTAAGTCTCAAGCTCAATTCAGCTTAAAATATTTGCTGGCAATATTCCCACTTTGGTTTTAAGTTAATATGCTTGAGTCAAAGGAATTACAAAAAATAAAGAGGCAATTTGATAGCACTTCACAGACTAGTTTTACTCAGTAACTTAGCAAAGGACTGGGTCATAGTGTTCCTTCCTTAGAATTTCTAACTTCTTCTTTTGGGGAGTATTTTTGTGTGATGGCTGAGGTAATGCAATCATTTTAATGAAAAAGTCCTTGTGTTGGCTGTTTCCCAGCAGGGTTCATTCAGGCACTCTTGTAGTATTTTCCTGATGATGTCTGAAGCTCTGTGTGATTTAAATATTGCATCTAAATTACAGGACCATTTTAGACTAAGGAAGTCTCCTATTGCTCTTTGCTGGACATAAGTGAGTGATAATTTTTTTAAGGTTATTGGTGTAAAAACCCTGGTGAATAGTACAGTAACATAATCTGCTTCAGGAGGAGAAGTCTGACTTGTGTTTAAAATCTGTAATTAGAGAATAGAAAGCAAAGAAAAACCTTGCTTTGCTTTCTCAGAATCCTGCCAAAAGCTATGAAAAGATAATTTGGTTTTGTTTCAAAGTCTATGAAAGGTCAGTGTCACAACTCCAAGACTGAAGATTTTTCTTGTAGCACTATTTATCTACAAGCTTGAACTTGAAGCAGATCCTGCCCCTGAAACACCATGACAGAATGGGATGTTCCAGACTTTTTCTGCATCAATTCCCTGAGCTGCATGAAGGACACTGCACAGAGCTTGTATTTCCCTTCTTCTCCTTTGTACATCCAAGTGGCCTAAAAGAAAGTGAGAAGAGGGATTGGACTAACTAGTTAGATTCATAGAGATCAAATCTTGCAGACAGTTGCCCATCTTTTTTCCCCTCTAGCACTACCAAAGGATTTGAATTGTTAGTGTTTGGAGGGAGTCTGGAGTCTCCTTCCTCTTGCATTCCTTTCTGACCTTGCTCTGCAATCCCAAGGCTAATCCAATGCTTCAGCTAAGGGATTTCAGCTGCTTCATCACTGAAAGCTACATAAAATTCTGGTCAACCAGAAAGAGAAATCTAAACTGGAACAAATGTAAAGTTATTAGGATGATCAAGGAACCAAAAAGCCCTCAGAGAGAAGACAGAATAGTAAGTTTGTTCAGCTTTGCCAAATAGGGAGAGATGTAAAGTGTGTTATGGACTTTAGAGAGTAATCTCCATGGAAATTAAACAACAGTGTGGAAACCTAAGAACATATGCAGTTGAAAAAAAGAGGCTGTAAACTTCACAAGAATGAAGTTTTCTGAAACAATCTGAGACTAGTAGCAATGAGAAAAAAACACAAAACAAACAAACAAAAAAGCCCAAGCAAAAGCCCCACAAACAACAACAACACAACCACAAACCCCCCTCCCCCAAAATAAAAAACCTCCAACCCCCCCAAAAAAAACCAAACCAAAAAAACCTCACCAAAATAAAAGCCTGCTGGATTTTAAGGTAAAATTTATGATTAGGTGATTTAAATGCTTCTGATAGTAGACAGCTGCTTTTGACAATTCTCCTCTAATCCTCTGCTTCATGTTCCATGGACCTGGTCTAGCTGAAGATGTCCCTGCTGACTGCAGGGAGGTTGGACTACATGACCTTTAAAGATCCCTTTCAACCTAGTGCATCCTATGATTCTAAGAAAAAGGTATTTTATGGAGACTGAAAGAGGCCACAAGGCAAACAACTGCTCTTACTGTGGCCAGAAAGTCTACCTGGAACCATCACTGCTCTGGATAAGAACAGCACTGGTGACACTGCTCAGCCACCAGGTCAGGCAAAGGTGAGCACATATGCTTGGATAAACACTGATAATAAACATGGCTGAAAAACCTCTTTCCCTCCTCCAGACTCTCTCTTTTTCTCTGCCTGGCAGATTATAGGCTTCATGGCATTTTTGAGTAGCAACAAGCAATTCTATTTACTTAACATTTCATCAAATGGAGACATTTCTTTAAGACAATACCTTTAAAGTGCTGGCTGTGTATAATTGTCCATACATCAGAGGCAGCAACTTGTTAGCACAGCCAAGGGCAGGTTAATAATTTTCCAGTAGCAAGGAAAAACAAAAAGCCCTTGAAACAGATTTTTCATGAGGAGACTTTATATAGCAGTCAATAAAGACAGAGGAAAATAACAGCAAATCAGGCAATAACTTTTGAGTGTTAGCATTTGCAAAATGGAGGGGTTTTTTTTTTGCTCTAAATATCTCCCAGCAAATGCACATTTCTACTGTCTAGGAGGGATGAGTTTTAGGGGATAATCAGGCTTACATGAAATCCAGATTCCCAGTAAAGTAGGTGAGAGAGATTTCTGGTTATTGCAAAGAAGAAAGGTATAAGGGGAATGTTTCTTTTATAGAAATCATGGGGTTTTTGCTCTCTCTCCATAATCTTGCATTAGGTAGTGAGACAAAGTGGAACCAGCCTCATTTTGTAGAGATCATAGAATCACAGAATCATTAAGGTTGGAAGAGACCTCTAAGACCATCAAGTCCAACCATCAACCTAGCACCACCATGCCACTAAACCATGTCCTTAAGTACCACATCTCTATATTTTTTAAACACCTCCAGGAATCCATTATTATTAATAATAATTAATAATAATAATTATAATATAATTATAATTGTTGATTATTATAAATAATTAACAATATCATTAATAATAATATTAATAATCCTTTATTATTATATATAAGGCTACAGAATTAATATCTCTTTTTAAATTCTAGACAGTTCTTCAAAATGTGTTTCCTGAAGCATCCTGGCCATTCAAAAGTGCATTTTTTCTATGTTCTTGGTTTTGTTGTGTTCTCAATAGAGATGTTACAGATTTTTCAGTCCCAGGTGGAGACAATTCCAGCTTCTAATTCAACATTTGCCTAGATTTCCCAGTCTTTCCTCATTGTCCTCTTCTTGTTCTCTGTTTTATACTGATAATTCTGGTTTGAAACACATCTTTTTCTGCATTTCATGTGCCAACACTTCAGGGAGTACTTATCATATTCATCACACAACTGGAATCAAAGATTATAAGAGTAAATGTCTGTAAGGGACAGGCTAGGATTTAAATGTTGACAGACCTGTTATTTCATGCCAAGCTTAGGAGCATTGTCTGCTGCCTTGTTTTGGTCCCTTAATGGACACTGTTCTAGCAGTCTGAAACTGTCTCCTAAATAGTCATAAAATATTCCCACTTGGAGTCCTCTCTTTGTAATCATTCCAATGACTGCCAAAGTCTAATAGATTCCATGGGCTACAAATTTGGGTACAAATACATCCTTGATTTTTATGTTTGTTTGTCTGTTGTTGTGGATTGAAATTTGGAATAAAAAAATATCCAGTGGAGGTAAACATGCATGAATTAGAATAAAATATTTGTAGTTCTTAGAAAGATAACAGAAGATTAAATTTAATCTTGTATTAGGAGCTAGGAAGGACTGCACAGCTTTAGACTTTGCCTTACATCTGGGAGATAGAAGCCATCCTTTGCCTGAGTCTGATGACTCTGGCTGGTTCATGTGGAATAATTTTCAATTAAGGTTATTCATCCTCAGCCTAATGGGACCACTTAATCTACCACATGCTTTTACTGAAATGTGGAAACAAACACTTGTTTGGAAAAGTAACTGTAGCTTTTTACAGGATCAATTTTTCTGCCTAGAAAAAGAGAAGAATTACATGTTTCTAAAAACCATGCAAAAACTCAGCCATGATATAATCAAAGAAAGGCATTTAGAGTGAATGGGAACTGGGACTGAAGGGTGGCCCATGACATACTGTATAAAAAATGAAACACAAAACATTTCAATGAAACATAAGTTCAGCAAGACTTTCCATGCTGTAGTCTGCTGGAAGTTGCCATCTGCCACTTGCTAAAGTATTGATTGCAACAGAAGTGCTGTGAGAAAGATTTGCCAATAAGGAAATTAATGTTTTTTACTATTATTCAAAAATATAATGGATTTCACACATAAATTTCAGTGATGCCTCTAATTTTGGACTTTGCTCTTATGGATTCTCATGCTTCCATGGTCCTTCATTGAAAATAATTTAAAGTCTAGTTTTTGTCTGAGAGATCCAGGAGTGGCTGATGTCTGATATTCATAAGGCAAACCACAAGAAAAACTTTGTGAATATTGCTGGTTCTCTTTGTTAAACAAAACAGAACAGACAAAAATGAAGTTATAAGAATGTACTACCAAGCATATTTCATTAAAAAAAAGATTACTGCCCTCTATCTCAGATTCCAAAAATAACAAATATGAGAGTGAAGCTTTGTTCTTCTAAAAGTAAAAAAATAATCTATATGAAGTTTACAGAAAGGATACCTGAAAGAATATCTGCATATGAAAAAGAAAGAGTTTGCAGCTGAAAAATGGCAGTCAGCAATTTCTTCTACATGTGCTCTAGCCCCTGCATGTTTGATTTGTTGTCCTGCACTGCCAGGACCTGCTCAAGGAGGTCATTAGACCATAACTTTGCCCAGGAGAGAATCTCTACACACAGAGTAGATACTTGGCAATTACTGGGAAATGTCAGCTTAGCCTTTCTCACACTGTGTGCAGCATTTCCATCTCCTTTTGGGTCCCAAACTGTGCCAGTCCTTTGGGCACTGTCCCTTGTTCCAGCAATCATCAACTCTTCCCTGTTTCTGCTACAACCACCACTTCTGCTGGCAGATCATCCTTGTTAAGAGAAATCCAGCAGATTTCCAGACATCTAGGAAACACAGGCAAATGGCCAGCATACAAGTTCCTGCCAACACTGGCAGCTGTACATAGCCCTTCTCCAGATTCTCCAGGGACTCCCAAGGACCAGACTCCTGAAGATCTTGCTGCTGTGAGAAAGCCATTCCTTCCTTTTAGGCACAAGACCACAGCTTCCCTCATTTTTACAGATGCTTTTTCTATGCCAACCTCTCTCTTCCTGCTGCCAGGCACACTGGGAGTTAATAATGTGAACTAGGGTTGTTCCAACCTCCAGTTTTCATCCTCCTTGCAGACTGAGCATAACAAATCAGGGAGCAGAAATGCTGATGCAGCCAATGCTCACTTGGAAAGGAGGAAAGCAGCCAGGTGTTGCAGTGCACGCTAGCTGCTAAGAGGCACTGGAGCTCTGCAGCAGCCAAAATGTGAGGGAACAGCTAGTCACAAGAGGAAAAACAAATTAACCAAACACATGTTGTGTGTACCCCCTGCCCACCCAAAAAGAAAAAAAAAGAAACATACTTTCTGATGGCAAACTAGAGACATTACACACCCAGTCCTCAAGATTACACATGCCTCTAGCTATTCAGAATTACAAAGCTGCTCTAGGGAAACAGCTAATTTAACCAGTTAAGTTCTTCTTCTTTCAACCAAAACAGCCCTCTTTTTATTTATTTAATTTTTCCCCTATCTTCTTTTTTTTTTTTAACCTGAAACTATATCTTTGCAGTTCTTCTTTCCCATTCCTTCATTTATTTTGACAATCCCACGTGTCCAAAGAGATATCAGTGCTGTAATGCTCAGAATCCAGCCCCTGAGCTTCAGGTATTCAGTGCTGCAGTGGAGCATAGAAGGTCCATGTCTGAATTTAACACATCACAATGCTGACAGCATTCACAGAATCATTAAGGTTGGAAGAGAACTCTAAGATCATCAAGTCCAATCATCAACCTATCACTGTCATTGGCATGGCTTAAGCCCTACTCATCTCTAAAGCTTAGCTGGTGAAAGTAATTTCTCAATAATTTCCATCCTAAAGCCTCTAGGAAAGAAAGCTGTGCTCCACATGACCCTGGTTTTTAAAAACATGAGCAGATTTTGCTTTTGACTTTCAAAAGGATGGAGAAGATGTCCCTGGTGCCTGATGCACTATTTTAAGTAACTGGTCTGAGTTTAGAGCAGTCCTTCAGTAAAATCTTATTTCTCCCTTCTTTTATGACTGAAGGTATTTCAGACTGAAATTTTATAATTATTTTATCCTTTCATTACAATAAATTTGAATTCCATGTAAATACTTGTCAATGTGCTTGAGGTCTTCTCAGTCACCACTGCTAAAGGTGGTTAGTCCTGCTGGTGGAAGTAGGGAAAATGTGAGGGAGAACACTGAACACTTGAACACTGCCAGGGATAGGGCAGCCACAACCTCTCTGGGCAACCTGGTCCAGTGTTTCATCACCCTCTGAGTAATCAAACTCCTTCTAATTTCCAGTCTAACTCTTCCCTCCTTCAGCTTATATCCATTCCCCCTTGTCCTGTAGCAATCTGACCAGCTGAAAAGTCTCTCCCCCTCTATCTTGTAATCCTCCTTTAGGTACTGAAAGGCTGCTATGAGATCCATGAACCAGATAAAATGCAAGATTAAGCATCATAGACATTAAAAGCAGAGGAGACTATTCATTACAAAATCCTCATGTGTTGTGGGATTAAGGTGGCATTTTTCTGCTTGGGTGTTTTTGAGTCAACCTATTCCCTATCTTCAAGCAAACAACAAAACCTGTGTTTCTCTGGAGTTTGAATGCTTCAGGGAAGATATAGCAGCTCTGAAGAATTTTTGAGAATCACCTTTTCACATTTGATACCTAATGCAGAAATTAGGTAAAGCCTAACTGTGTCTTCAGCCATGGATCAAACCTTTTCTCATCCTTTCTCTTTGGGACAACTGGGGTTTTTTTTCCTTTCTCCCATTGCTGTTTTGCTACAGGAGCCTTTTTACCAGGGGAAAACAGGTAGTGGCTACAATCTCACCAGAAAACTGCTGAGAATGGCTGTTGTGAGAATCACTGACTAGGGCTGTTCCTTCCTTATTTTTGATGCTTAGGAGAGATGCTTATTATCCATAAATATCCTGCTTTCCTGTCAAGAAGCCATGGAACAAGCATTATTCAGCATGACATGAGCAATTAGGCTTCTTCACACTGTATGACAAGAATCTTTGTTCTAAACCTAGATCTCTTACAACATAGGTGAGGAACCAGCATTTTCTCACTAAGCCAATCTTCCATTAACAAAATACCCTAAACCTTTCTGTTGTAATACATTACTTTCCTGGGGGGGAAAAAAAAAAAAACAACAACTAAAAATAGGCTGTTTGAAATGAAGTTGGACAAAAATAAGTCTGTTAATATATGGTGTGTGCAGGGAGGTGCAAGAAATAGATGTTGCATCACTTCATTTGTGATAGGCAAACAAAGCTAAGGTTAAATCAAGCTGTCAAGAATGAAAATTAACCTTCCTAAGGGATGCTAGTATACATCCTTTATACTGTCAACATCTAAGCAGGATTTCACCTCTTCTGTGGAAGAAGAAAAAGAGAGGAACAAAACCAGCAAAACACTGATGAAATGATTGCTTTGATGTAAATATATCAGCATGTGCACTCATGCACAAGACCATGCTCACACTGAGTGATAACAGCATTTATGCCTGTCCCAGAGACAAAGATGGTGTCATTATTATCCATCTGCACTTTAAATGCATTTTCCATTAATACACAGAAGCTCCCCCAGGATTGGCAGTTACACTAGAGCCCTTCTAACAACAGTAGCTGTTTCTAAAGGTTTATAGGAAGTTGAGCCTTTTAGGGAATTGTTTTCATCACTTCTGAAAATTCTTCCCATACTAAAAGCTATCTTGTGAACTTAAAAGAGGTAAAGGTGTGTTTGATTATGATTTATACTCTAGTATAAAGCATATACACTCCAGTATAAAGTGTCTAAGTATCACCTTGTTTGAATCTGATATGATTCTTTTAATGAAGAGTCAAGAAAAGGTTGTTTAAATCCCAGTGAATTTGACAGTATACAGCTGTGACATCCCACTGCTTCTTGATATTCATCCTTTTGCCTTTCTAGATTTCAAACCAACAACTGTAGCTGGCCACATAAATAAATAAATAAATAAATAAATAAATGGTAAACCTAAGTCAGGAGAAGGATAGTAAACATCAATATTATATCACATTATGTCAATTTGCATGGCAAAGAGGAATACAGGAACTATCACAAAGCCAGGAGTAGGGCTCATTAAGTATTGTAAAATGTTATCTCTGAATCTTAATTGATTTTTAAAATTAATCCTCACAATTTCATATCCTTTTCAAGTATGCTTCCCATTAACATTCTAGCAAGGAAGCTTGGTGCAGGTTAGAAACTCTTTGTAGATCTATGTATGTTTCCTGTTAAAGGTCTGAATAAATAAATTGTGCTGGGTGAAAGATTCATGAGAAGACTTTCAAGATGCTGTCATGAAAATCAGAATTTGGTTTCCTGAACACTTGCAGGGGAAAGCTAGATCTCAACCTTTTACTGTTATGCCAGTCACTCTGTAGCTCTCAACCTAGATAAATGTAGTGAACAGACAGTGCTGAATTACAAAAGCATAACATCCAGGAAAGTCACTCATGAGGCATCTACCAACAGATTGGTTTTGAGGAACTGTAACCATCCCACAGGCTCTGGGTACCATGGCAGAACCCCAGAACCTACACACTTGGACAAAAGAGACTTCACTGCATGTCTCCAGCTGGAACTGAGTACCTGACTCCATTAGGAGCTAGATTACAAGGTAATACCTAACTCAGAAAGAAATAAACAGTCTTTCCTTAGGAGGAACATGGTGCTCAGACCTCTAACACCATGTAGAAGCTGCAGCCTGAAGAACTGCCACAGGTTGGAGCTGAGCTTTTAGCCAAGGTCACAGGGAGCCTTCCATTCCCAAGGGTCATCTGGACTGGGTGGTGTGAACTGCATGAGCAGGGCAGCTCTGTGAATTGTGTGAGGTCTGTGTTTGCAGGGCAGGCTTCACTGCCCACCTTCTGCAGTGGTCCTGCCAAACAAATCCACTTCAGGTTGTGTGACAGTGACTGCTGTCAGATTCTGTCTGAATAGCTTTCTCCATGATACCCAGAAAAGTATTTCACAGCTGAAGAGCAGGTAAAACATAGATGACTGTAATTTTTTGAGTCAGTGAGTCTGCTCCCCAAAAAAAAGCAGACTTAGGAGAGCATTTTTTTTGCCCCTGAGTCAACAGAGGCCTGGAGCCAAGAGACTGGAAGAAAATCTCAGTCTGTTGCTCACTGGAGATGGAAACCAAAACAAAGGAGTCACAAGGAGCCTAATCCAATACTACAGTGGATTACATGTTCCTTAACTAACAGTGTCTGCCTTAATTACTGATGAAAATATGTAGCCTCAAACTTTCCATCTAGCACAAGGACTCAGGAAATCCAGTCTTAGAACCTTGCTTGACTGCATGCCCTGCAAAGCTTTAGGCATTTCAGTTGAGGTAACACAAAATAATGCAGGTGCCCAAACCCTGCCTTGTCTTCCCCTCTAGGTCCATCAGTTCAAACCCTGATATCCTCAACAGCCAATCTTAACTGGTGTGGATCTTGTCAGACTATACCTCCTGATTTACACAATAGCTGTCCACATCTGAGCTAGTCATTCTCAGGCCCCTTTGTAATCACTGGAGAGAAGCAGAATAAAGTAGACATCTTCTTTTAGTCCAGTGCTCCATGTTTTGGAAGTGCCTACTTCCCTCCAGTGACTATCATAGGGTCAACAAGCCCTGGTAAATAGCAAAGTTACAAGCACTAAAATCTCTTAATGTTTTTACTGGCCACTTTAAGTGGCTTTCTGTTCAAAGTGCATCTGTTGAGTTGTTCTTTTGTGCCAAGCTAACTTCAAGACAGGCAACAAAGATGCTGAAGGTAGGGCTGAGGATGACAAATCTACTGTTATCATAAAGGCAGGTGTTAGAACATTGCTGCTTAAATGCTTAGAGCTGCCTCTTTCTCTCTATACTCCTCAGTTCCTGACCTGTGAAAGAGTGACAATGCATTTCTCTGACTTACAGGAAACTTGTGAGTATGAATGTTGTAAAAAATTCTAAATTAACTATTATAAAGAGAGAAAAAAATAAACAGAAAACTCTCCACTGCTAAGTAGAGACAGAGAGAGAGTAACAAGCCATTCTGTATTGATAAGTTTGTGTGCCTTTCCTAAATTCAAATTAAAAGCCCTTTCATTCTTCAGTAATTAGAACAGTCTTTAAGAGGATGACAAAACAAGAGGGTTTTTTCCCCCCCTGTATTTTCATTATAAATCTGAAAAAACATTCAAGCTCAGGTTCTCAGAGGCACTAAGATGGATCATTCATCCTGAAATCAGACAGTTTCATCTGCAGATCCAGATCCAAGGAATTTTATTAGACATGTTGAGCAGAAAAGCCACTTACCAGTCAGTGATGCCTTACTTAGCTGACTGTAATACACTGAACACAGGAAAACATAAGTCATTTTGCAGTTTACCATTTTCCTGAGCACAATTTTCTGATATGTTTGCATTAAATGATGCAAAATGTTCACATTTCCTAAGCCCAAGTGCAGCCATGCTTTCAAGGTTAGCTGCAACATCAGCTATGTAATACCCCTAATACTTTCTCCAACATCTGTAATGGAGACAGAGAGACCAAGTGATCTGCCCAATGCCACAGTACAGCTCCTCCACTTGAAGCAATATGTTAGAAATCACAGTTAAATTAACTCATTTTGCCTGAATAAAAAAGACCTCAAAACTTGCTGAAGGAATTGAAGGGGAAATGTTACCTAAGAAGATGGCACTGTGGAGACAGAAAGGGAGAAGACTTGTGGGTCACAGAGATCAAGCCAGCCACTACTGCCAGGAAGAACTTAGGAGAAGGGTGAGAGAATATTCCCACCAGAGAAAATTGCATCTCAGGCAACAGGAGGAGAAGATCTACATCTGTGTATGACTCTAACTCTAAAGAGAATAAGATACACACTGGTTTTCCACTTAAATTTCCAGCATGCTTTCAGCAAAAGTATCTTATATCTACAAGTTTTGAGATCTTGTATTCTTGTCTACTCCCAATTGCCCTATCTGTCTGCTAATTTCAAGTCCTAGAGGTGGTTTCATTGTCTGGCATTTATACTCCTGTTTTCAGAAGACTCCTGGAACATTTCCTCTCCTCTGGAGCTTCCAGTGCAGCAGGCTTCAAGGGGGAAGGGGAATATTTCTGACCCTCTCCACAATAAGATCAAATGGAGTATGTCTAAGCAAAAAGCAAAGAGAAAACTTCAAGGGAGAATGAAGCAAGGGAAAATCAATTCATAAAATTATTTGCATATTTGACAAAACTTCACAAATCATTCAGAAGTTTCTAGAGTCACCAGGAGCTCTGACTCATCTGAGGCATTTTGGCATGTTCTCTTCAATGTATGGGGTTTAATTTTGCACCAATGTCTCCAGAATGCTGGTAAATTTACTGTCTTATAGATTTAAAAAACAAAAAGGACTTTCTGTGTTTTTGAGGCCTTTCCTTCTTCTGTGTCTCAAAGAGAATCAGGAGCACCAATATTTTTCAAGTTTTTCTCAGAGGTTTCCTTGTCTTGACAGGGATAATAGATTGGCCTCACAGGTCAACTGCATTCTCACCCACAGTTTAGGAACCCTGAAGTCTGAAGATAATAAGAAAAAGAAAACCAGCATTCTTTAATCCTGTGGTACCACACAGAAATCACAGTTTCATGTTCAGACATAAGTAGGTCATTTTCTTCCAAAAGAAAGACAGGTTTGGCATACTGTACTTTCCAAAATAAGCCCCCTGCTTTATGCACTAGCAACTTTTTTTTGTTTTATTATTGGCAGTTCCAAGGCCAAATGATTTCAAAAGTGACCAAGCACTGATGTGTTCAAAGAAAACACGGGATAGCCTCTGCTTTTTGGTCCAAATGCAAAAGGTCTGCTTTGAAATGGCATTACACTTATACCTTCTTCAATAAAGGAAATTGAAAGCAGCTTCTGATGTATCCATTACACTTCCCAGCAATTCCTGCCCTAAATTACTTCCTTTCCATCTCAGGGAAATTCTACCTCACAACATGAAGTCAGTTATAAGGCTAACCTGAGAGTTCTGCTTTCAATAGTCTCATTGATTCTGCTCCCCCAAAAAACTACTACTAAGATCTTTTCTGACAGTCATAACCTGCTGCAGCAAATGGCTCTTGGCCCTTGTACACATACATAATATGTGTGTGTGTGTGGTGCAAGTTCTTCTTTTCTTGATTTGGAAATGAGTTGGGGGAGGTATAGACCTCAGTAATATTTATCTGAATATATCTCATTAGGCTGTTACTATTAAAGAACATGGTCTGAGTTGTACAACTCTGTTGGTTCTCACATGGCCTGGTGGCCTTATGCATTCTGGGTTGATTCTGGGTCTTTCATTGCTTGAGGTTCAACAGGATGACAAATTTCCAGAGCTTGCCAGTATCTGGGAAATTATCACATGCTTCCTTTCAGCAACTACTTCTCAGAGAATTCAAGAAGCATTTGGACAATGCTCTTGGACACATGGGGAGACTTTTGGGTTGTCCTGTGCCTAAACAGCAGTTGGATGATCCTTGTGGATCCCTTCCAACTCAGGACATTCTGTGATTCTGTGATTCTACTTTTCCTCTTTTCATCCCACTCTGTCCTCACCCATGGGTGTAGGTAGGACCTATTCATGCCTGTTTGGCTGAAGGTATCTTTATGACACATAAATATGTGTTTGAGTCCTGACTTCAATCTACTCTCCTCCCTCCACAGAACAATCCCATAACACAAGCTGTGTCTTTGGAGGTCTCTGTTAATGTATTGAAACAGATAACACACCTAACAGGGACTTTTAGGGGTTGGGGGTTGGGGGGACAGGACTACCAGACTCCTTCTTTTTGTCTTTATTCACAACTGAAAGAAGCATCAGTAAATAAACCCCAAAATGCTGGTGGCAAGTGTTGTATTGTAAGAGTCACGAAAATGTCACTTGTGATACATCCAGAGCCAACTGCACTGCTTGTAATTAAGAAAAACTGAGCCCAAGCCCCAGCTGGTGTTTGACAGTTGCCAAAGTGAAGAGTCTGGCCCATTGAAAAATAAATATCGCTGATAGGTCCCCATACAGCAATCTGAAAGTATTGCCCTGAAAACTGTGGAGTTGATAATGTGAAATGAGAGGGGAAAAAAATGAAATTCTTGGCTGAAACCAGAGCACAGTGAGTTTTCTTGGGAGAGGATGTGAGGAAGAGGGGGGGCAGCTCCATGGGTTAATCTGGCTGCACCTAGCCACTTAGTACAGCTACAGCCAAGCTGGGTCTTCAGTCTTATCCTTCTCTCCTTCCCATCCATCTACTCTGCTCAGTTTTAGGCATCTCACTACAAGAAAGACATTGAGGCATTGGAGTGTGACCAGAGAAGGGTGATGAGGCTGGTGAGGGGTCTGGAGAATAAGTTGTCTGAGTGGCTGAGGGAACTGGGGTTGTTTAGTCTGAGGAAGAGGAGGCTCAGGGGAGACCTTATCTCCCTCGTCAACTAACTGAAAGAAAGTTGTAGCAGGATGGGGTTTTGTCTCTTCTCCTGGGTTATCAGTGGGAGAACAAGAGGAAATGGCCTCAAGTTGCACCAGGGGAGGTTTAGATTGGATATCAGGAAAAATGTCTTCCCAGAAAGAGTTGTTAGGCATTGGCCCAGGCTGCCCAGGGCAGTGGTGGAGTCACCATCCCTGTACGGGTTCGAAACATCTAGATGTGATACTTAGGGCCATGGTTAAGTGGCATGGTGGTGATAGGTTGATGGTTGGACTTGATGATCTTAGAGGTCTCTTCCAACCTTAAAGGTTCTGTGACTCTGTAACTTGTAGAGTTTCAAATCTAGGGATGTGGACTGGAGAATGAGGATGAAATGAGTAATATAATTTGATGCTTATTGTCACAGAAGAGACAGCATGGTGTTGGCATCTTCCATGTCAACAGCAAACAAAATTCAATTACTCTTTGGCTGTGATCAATTATTGCCAAACTACCTGCCAAGTCTATTTGCTCTGTTGGCATAAAAAGAGCAGTTCCTCCAGAAAGGATGTCAAGCATTCCCATGGTAAAGAGTGAAGGCAGGGAGAGAAGAAACAGAGCGTTAAGAAGAGGTGCTGAATGACAATCAGAATATTTGGGGCCATAGGTTTGCTGTGTAAAGCCCCTAAAGTGTGGCAAGGAAAATCATAGCAGATCCCAGTCAGAGATGGAAAGGCTATCAGCTGTGCTTTGCAGGCACTGCACAGTGCCCAGAGAACAAAAATACCTTGCAGCTGGTCAGTGGAACAATCACTGCCATGCTCAGCGTGAAAATGTCACCAATGTTCTATCACCACCACTACAATTTACACACACAACAAACTTTCTCTGAGCCTTTTCAATTAAACCAGAGAAGAAAAGCCAACTGCCTGTAGAAAAAAAGGCATTCATGTGTACTGATGCTTTTCAGAATCCATTTCTCTATTCAGTAGCAGAGGGTTGAGAGCCTACTCCAGTTACCTATGCAAATATCTTTAATCTTTCTTTGTTAGTTGACAAAAAGCAGCAAATATGCAGCAGAGATATGGTTATGTTTCAGTAATCTTGCATGTGGTGATTGTCATGAATCTTCTGATCTCTGCAAGTCTGAGAAAATGATATTATTATGGGAATGATGATTCAAGAAAATAGAATTATCATGATTGGAAAAGCCCTCTGAGATCAAGTCCAACCATCCACCCAACACTGCCATGCTCACCACTAAACCATGGCCCCAAGCACCACATCTCCATGGTTTTTGAACACTTCCAGGGATGGTGAATCCACCACCTCCCTGGGCAGCCTGGGCTAATGGCTGATAATCCTCTTAGGGAAGAAACTGAAGAATGGAAGGCACCATTAAGCAAGTGGTAAATAGAAAGGCAATTTAGCAAGATCATTTAGTTAGCAAGTGGGAGTAGACACTGTTGCCTTCACTTTCTACTTCCTACTGGTCCCAAAGAGGTTTTTCCTGAATACTTTACCAATTACTTCTATTAGGAAATTGTTGGGAATATATGCCACCAGAGCTTAGAAAAGCACAGTGACATCAGGTCACATGATTCATCAAGTCCAGGATTTCCCCTGAAAGTCAGAGGCACCCTTCCCATCCTCCTGTTTATGGAAACAGATTTGACACTTGTAGAGTGGCCAGAACAGCAGGTTCATTTGTTTTCCTGATTCAGGCTGCAGTAGTCAAATATCCTCAAGCAGTACCCATTCTGTGAGATACAAACCTTATCCTCTCTTTTCCTATTTATTGACTCTCCTTTTCACCACCTTTGTACTTCCCTTTTTTTCATTATCAGTCCCAAAGAAACAAGCTTCTGATGATTACTTTATCCCCATTGGTCCTGATTTTAGTATACCTGTTCCCTAGGCACTCTCTGCCTTACTTGTTACCAGTGATATCTTTATTGGCATTGGCCCAGGCTGCCCAGGGAGGTGGTGGCATCACCATGCCTGGAAGCATTCACAAAACATGGAGATGTGGTGCTTGGGGTCATGGTTTAGTGGTGAGCATGGCAGTGTTGGGTGGATGGTTGGACTGGATGATTTCAGAGGTCTTTCTCAATGAAAATGATTCTATGATTTTATGACACAGACCACCTCTGCCACAGACCACCTCCTGGTACTACCTGCAATTTGCACAACTTTTCACTCTGCTACTGCTACATTCAGAGGTTTCTCAAGTTGTGTCCAGTTTTCCACATCCTATTCAGTTCTCTCAACCATTAGGCACAGTCAGTGGCCTAATGACTTATTGGCAGCCCTAAACTCCTGAAGCAGTAGATAAAACTATAGTCCACGTTGTGTTGTATCTACAGAATCACACACTGCACAATGCTTGTCTCTGCTGAAGATCTCAAACTCCTCCACAGTGTGGAGCAGTGAACTCCAGTTTGTATTTGTGTTTTCACAGAATCACAGAATATTAGGAGTTGGAAGGGACCTTGAAAGACCATCTAGTTCAGCCCCCCAGCCACATCAGGATTCCCTAGACCAGGTCACACAGAAGCGTGTCCAGACAGGTTTTGAATGCCTCCATAGAAGGAAACTCCACAACCTCTCTGGGCAGTCTGTTCCAGGGCTCTGTCAC
>VWZX01009802.1:1078288-1229690 GCA_013399015.1 Galbula dea | reverse complement strand
GGCTGGGCTGAGCTCCCTGCTAGTGCCTGGGCTGGGCTGAGCTCCCTGCTAGTGCTTTGGCTGGGCTGAGCTCCCCGTTAGTGCTTGGGCTGGGCTGGGCTCCTTCCTGCTAGTGCTTGGGCTGGGCTGAGCTCCCTGCTATAGCCTGGGCTGGACTGAGCTCCCTGCTAGTGCTTGGGCTGGGCTGAGCTCCTTCCTGCTAGTGCTTGGGCGGGGCTGAGCTCCCTGCTAGTGCTTGGGCTGGGCTGAGCTCCTTCCTGCTAGTGCTTGGGCGGGGCTGAGCTCCCTGCTAGTGCTTGGGCTGGGCTGAGCTCCTTCCTGCTAGTGCTTGGGCGGGGCTGAGCTCCCTGCTAGTGCTTGGGCTGGGCTGAGCTCCTTCCTGCTAGTGCTTGGGCGGGGCTGAGCTCCCTGCTAGTGCTTGGGCTGGGCTGAGCTCCTTCCTGCTAGTGCTTGGGCGGGGCTGAGCTCCCTGCTAGTGCTTGGGCTGGGCTGAGCTCCTTCCTGCTAGTGCTTGGGCGGGGCTGAGCTCCCTGCTAGTGCTTGGGCTGGGCTGAGCTCCTTCCTGCTAGTGCTTGGGCGGGGCTGAGCTCCCTGCTAGTGCTTGGGCTGGGCTGAGCTCCTTCCTGCTAGTGCTTGGGCGGGGCTGAGCTCCCTGCTAGTGCTTGGGCTGGGCTGAGCTCCTTCCTGCTAGTGCTTGGGCGGGGCTGAGCTCCCTGCTAGTGCTTGGGCTGGGCTGAGCTCCTTCCTGCTAGTGCTTGGGCGGGGCTGAGCTCCCTGCTAGTGCTTGGGCTGGGCTGAGCTCCTTCCTGCTAGTGCTTGGGCGGGGCTGAGCTCCCTGCTAGTGCTTGGGCTGGGCTGAGCTCCTTCCTGCTAGTGCTTGGGCGGGGCTGAGCTCCCTGCTAGTGCTTGGGCTGGGCTGAGCTCCTTCCTGCTAGTGCTTGGGCGGGGCTGAGCTCCCTGCTAGTGCTTGGGCTGGGCTGAGCTCCTTCCTGCTAGTGCTTGGGCGGGGCTGAGCTCCCTGCTAGTGCTTGGGCTGGGCTGAGCTCCTTCCTGCTAGTGCTTGGGCGGGGCTGAGCTCCCTGCTAGTGCTTGGGCTGGGCTGAGCTCCTTCCTGCTAGTGCTTGGGCGGGGCTGAGCTCCCTGCTAGTGCTTGGGCTGGGCTGAGCTCCTTCCTGCTAGTGCTTGGGCGGGGCTGAGCTCCCTGCTAGTGCTTGGGCTGGGCTGAGCTCCTTCCTGCTAGTGCTTGGGCGGGGCTGAGCTCCCTGCTAGTGCTTGGGCTGGGCTGAGCTCCTTCCTGCTAGTGCTTGGGCGGGGCTGAGCTCCCTGCTAGTGCTTGGGCTGGGCTGAGCTCCTTCCTGCTAGTGCTTGGGCGGGGCTGAGCTCCCTGCTAGTGCTTGGGCTGGGCTGAGCTCCTTCCTGCTAGTGCTTGGGCGGGGCTGAGCTCCCTGCTAGTGCTTGGGCTGGGCTGAGCTCCCTGCTAGTGCTTGGGCTGGGCTCAGGTTCAGGTGTTCCACATTAGAGATATAAAGATTGTCCCTCTGGTTCCTTGTCTTGCACAAATACATGTCCCAGAAGGAGGGGATGCCATCCAGAGGGACTTGGATAAACTCAAAAAGTGGACCCTTGAGAACTGTATGAGGTTCAAGTCCAAGTGTAAGGTCCTGCATCTTATAGTGGCCTTTCAATACCTAAAGTGGGTCTATAAAAGGAGGGGGAGGAAGAGAGACTCTTTCCCTGGGTAGAAAGTTATAGAAGAAGGGGGAATAGCTTCCAACTGAAGGAGGGAAAATTTAGATTGGTTGTCAGGGGAAAATTCTTTAGCCAGAGGGTAGAGAGGCACTGGAACAGGTTGCCCAGAGAGGTTCTGGCAGTTCCATCCCTGGTAGTGTCCAAAGCCAGGCTGGATGCGCCTCTGGGCAGCTTGGTCTAGTGGGTGGCATCCCTGCCCATGGCAGGGGGGTTGGAGCTAGATGATCTTTAAGGTCCCTTCCAACCCAAACCATCCTATGATTCTATGTGTACTTGGATACTGTTATATGCCATTTGATTAAATAAATTTTCTCCACAGTTCTCTCAAAAACTCATTTCCATTGATCTCTTTTTTTGTTTTTAATCAATTATCTGACACATTTTTACAGATTTTCTCAATCAAGGCTTACCTGTGTGTGGAAATCCTGTCCTCACTGTTCTTACTACAAGTCCTAGCTGGTTTATGATAAATTAACAACCTAGTGCCAAATTAAACTTTCAAGTCAGTGTCTCAATTCTCCTTAAATCCTACTACTGGAGATTAAAATCGTTTTATGCTACTGCACAATTCAGAACTGCAACATTTAATAAACCCCAATATTGATTTGACTATTATAATAATAGATATAAGCATCCTAAGTAATTAGACCTGAATTTTTAAAGTACTATATTTTCAGACAACATAATTATTTGCAGGTTATTACATAGCACAGAGGATTTGTCTTTGTCAGAAACATATTTTATTTTCTAGCTTGAGCCAGCCTCAATAGATCAGATTTCTATCATGCAGAAAAAAAAAAAGGAGATAAGTGAATGAGTTTCCACCTCATCCTGGGCTAGAAAATTCTTCAGGCAAAGCTATTCAAAGTACAGATAAATTAAAATGTAATTTACTCTTTTCTTCCACTTCAGAAATTAATGACTTTGTTCTTTGTTTAGCTTCTGTTAGTCATATAATGGCATGTTCTAGGTCACTGCATACAGGCAGCTGATAATTAGCAGCTGATCTTAGTGAGGCTTAATTTCTTGTCTTGTGAACATTTTGTGTTTCCTGAACAAAGACAAAAATGCAAATCCTTGTTTTCCAGGAAAATATCCATGAGGGAACACCTGAACAAACAAATACAATGAGCACTGGTATTGTTTCTCAGTTTCAGTTTTGTTTGATCTTCAGACAAAATCCAATTATTATTAACTGTATGGAAATGGTTGCCATGGACTTTAGGGATAGTCTTGATGTTTGTTTGGAAATCACTCCTCATGATTCTTTTTACAGAGTTTAGATCCTCTGTTGTAATGTGATCAGTTGAAGAGTCCAGTCTAAAACTGGTATGACAAAATAATGTCCCAAAATTCTATACAAAGCACAAGGGTGGTTTAGCTGCACAAAGTCATCCTAAACACTCTTGAAGCACTCATCTGTCCTGATGCCATCTTTTGGAATACATCTAACAGCAGCTCCACAAGGTAATCCTTGTGGGCAGGAGGGCAGAGGGCTGTGATTAATTTCTCCATCTATTTTTGTCCAAATCCAAATATTAGAGATTTCTCCAACTTTATTTTAGAAGTATCCAATTTCTATAGCTCCATTGACTTCTTTCTTTTCTATTAAAAAGCATTTCTTGGTAGCTCTTTTATTAAGAGCTGCAGGTCAGGATCCTCACCCTGTGTGTAATCTTCAGCTGAAAGCATTCTCTCATTCTATATAAAGGATTTTCTTAAGACTTGGAGCCTGAGTGGCAGATCTAAGACACAGCTTGTCCTGTTCATTCACAAAAATAAAACCCTCACTACCTTGCATCCCAACATCTGAAAAGATTTTCCTTTTTAATTCCAGATTAGAAAAGATAGTCCTAATATGTACTAATAGCTACAGAGATGCTGCTACCAAGATTTTGTTTCTACTCCATAAAATTTTAACCATTGCCCACCTCTTTCTCTATTTTTCCTCTATCTTTCTCTTCTGAGCTGTGTTAAATACATTTCCCTTCTCTGTATCCAGTCTTGACAGTAACTTTTCCTTAACTGGATCAGAATCATATTCTCTACCACCCACCTGGGAAAATTTGCATGCAAACCTCTTTGTGCTTGATGCTCCTCTTTGCCCCTTGGGAGGAGCTGCTTGTACACAATTGTATTTGTCTTTATCCTCTTTTAGTAAACTCTTCTTTTATTCAATTGTGAAAAAAGAAAATAGGCAAAAGTCAGGCAACAGATATAGTAGCAGGACTGCCTGGCATGCTGATATGCATCATCTTTTTTTCTGGTGCTTATACCTCTCTGGTGTTTCATCCCTTGCATGTAAAACACTGACTCTTTGCAGAAGAGACCTCTGCTTGGTTTTTGTTATTAGTTTCTAATACAGTGGCATGCTGGCCCCTGAGCAGGACTGATGTTAGTATAGATAATGACAATAATAGCAGCAGTTTACTCTGGGAAATGATCATGCACAGAATGTTCTTCTGACTGGAGAACTGCAAAAAAAAAAAAATGAGCTTTCTGCTCTCTCTTTCTTTCCAGTGAACTTCTACCTGTCCCCAGTTTGCAACATAAGCACCACAAAAGCAGTTAAGATTCTGGTCCAGTGCAAGGTATTAGCTGTTACCTACAGCCCCTTTATGAAAAATGGATCATTTAACTTTCTGCCACTTACATTAATGCAATGAAACCAGTAGGACTTCTGTAAGGTCTTTAGGCAGTTGATTCTGGGTCACACTGACCTTGTGGACAGTCATGAGACACCACAACCACAAACCACTTGTGCTGTGGCTGAAATGATGAGCTGGAGACCCTTTACACTACAGAACAAACTAGAACAAAGACTACATAGCTCCAAGCAGATCAACATGCCACAGGAACCACCCAATAAACTCTAAATCTCTGATGGTTCATGCAAATTCCAAGACGTGAATGAGGTACATGAGAAGAGAAAACTGCTTTAGACTCTGAAGTTTTGTCAAATGTAAGAAAAGGATTTCTTGATGGATCATTAGTTTGCTTCTTCAGCATGAGGACAGGTTATAAACACCCTCTGGAGCACTGTGTTACCAATTATCACATGAATTCCTGCTGACCTACAACTTCCATACCCAGAGCCTGATGTGAAGGAATGGTAATACCTAAAACTTGTGAAATTTGCTGCTTAAGTGTCAATGCTTAAAGCTTGGTGAAGGGTGGGGGTTCACCTACTACAAACCAACCCACTCATGTTCAGGATTACAGAACAGATGAAATACTTTGAGAGAGGTTAAAGACCCTCCTGTGAAGCAAACATAAGGCAGTACACTTTTTGGACCTATTAGAAAAAGGAAAATCTGTGGTGCCATGTGCCCATATGCCTATAAATATAGGTTGCATCTGTGTAGTGTTATCTTTATTTTGAAAGTGTTTATCTGACAGAATGGTTCCTACTCTGGTAGGCTCACCTTCTCTCTATGAAGTCCCATATTTGTAGTATTTGTCTGGCATCATGTTTTGAAACTACAGATGATCTAATAGCACCAAAAAGAGGATACAAAGCCAAGCATGAAGGGATACATCTCCCTTTTGAAAATGAATTTTTCCTCCTGTGAAAAATAGAAGAATTTCTATGTATTTGAGATATTTTTCCTTTTAGTTTCTCAACAATTAAGAGCTAAAAGGACAGACATACAACCTTAAAGCAAACCATAACCCTTATCTCTAGAAGTGCAAACAGATATAGTTTTCACAATCAAACTTTCTGAGGTAGCTTTTGTCTGAGGGAGACTCTGAAATATTCTAGCTGTACTAGCTCCAAGGATCCAAACTAAAGCTAGAAATGGGGGTAGCATGAGAAAGAAGTGTGTACCACTTCTTCCTGTGCCCACCAGTGGTAGTATGGTGTGTTGGACTAGTGCCTTCTCTGTCCTTTGTCTCAACCCTCAGGCCTCTAGTTGTGTTTTCTCCTCCCCATCCCACTAGAAGGGGTAGGAGTGAGAAAGCAGCTGCATGGTTGCTTTGTTGCCAGCTGGATAGGCTCAAACCATGACCTATGGTAATGCTGATACTGTTGTAGAATCTAAACCCTTGCTTGGCATCACTACCTGCTTTACTATGAAATGACCATGTAGTGGAAAGCTGCATTCCCCTTTATCATCCCATTTCATCAGCACAAAGCAGTATCAAAATATCATTCTGCCTAGGAAAATACTCCAGCATTATCATTTACTTACTTGAATTGATTTTTGCATTTAGAGGAGTGGGGAGTAACCTGTTCATGCTCAGTCTTTGAAAAACAGGGTCAGACATTTGGAGATGTATAAAGGGTGGTGTTCACAGAAATAACACACACCTTAACTCATTTGTTGGTTTAGGAGCTCATCATTCCCCTAGTGAATTCATGTAACTTTATAGAGAGGAACTTGGAAGATAACATTCAGTATTACCCTGGGAAACTTCTACTCTAGGAGCAGGACTTTCTCCTGTACAGCTGCCATGACAATTTCAGTGGGAAAAAGGCATCATAAATTAAGCTTCTTCATTACTCATACAAAATAGCAGATTGCTGTTAAGCTGCAGGGGAAAAGAACCTTGAAAAAAAAAATAAAAATACCTTAGGAATCCAAAGTAAAGAATAGAGGCTAGAGAAAAAAGTTGACTAAATCATCTAAGATACAGAGTGGTTCACTGGGGTTTGCAGACACAAAATGGTCCCTGAGAGCCAAGCCTACTCAAGAAACTGCTCAGGAAATGTTTAGGTCTAATGTAGTCCAAAATTCCTGAGGAGGGTGTTCCCTGCTGTGGAGTATGGAACTCCACTTTACTGATGAAAGTAATGAAATATTGAAAAAGGCAAAAAAACAGACAAGAAGAAATATAAGATTGAGCAGAAGATTGACCATGGAGGTGTGAGGATTTGAAAGGAAGTGAAAATTAAAACTTTGCTAGATATTCCTCACTACAGCAAACTTGCAAGTGTCCTCCATCTACTACACAATCCCTAAGAAAAATATCTTGTTATAGCATATACTCATGAAGTTTTCTCTCCATACAGGATTATCAAACTAAACCAGACCAACTTCTTAGTGACACAATGAATTGGCTAATGAAGGAAGAACCTCCTTGATCACTAGGGAAGTGCTCTTCATCAAGGTGATTCTCTAAATCAGTTTAGTATTATCACCTAAGCTTCACTTTAGAAGGGAATTCCTTTAGATTGGAAGCCTGTCAAGTCACAATCATGGTTTACCTGGGAATCTCACTAAAAAGTTGTCTACAAAAAGTAGGGGAGAGGTGGGGGATGAGGGAGTTAGCTGAATTCATGCACTTATGGATAATTTTGTCACCTCTGAATGGTCTACATTAAGGAATTTGGTCTTCTCTGGTTTTGCCAGAGGAGACATTGATGCTCATGTCTCTGATCTTTGCCATTTGTTCTCACAGCCAGAAGAGCTATTTTCTGACCAGATTTTTTTCAGGTTTTGTTCAAAGCACTTGGCACTTGCATATATATGGTCTGTGACATGGAGGAGGTCTGGGTGGTCCTTGTCATTACTTTTCAACAGAAAGAAACAAATGAACTAGAGCAAAGAGTTCTGTAATAGGCTCCCTGACAACTATAATCTAATTTCAGCAGCTCATAGCCTTTGCTTTAGACTCACAAAGTCCTATTTGAATTTGCTAGTGAACAGTCATGCATTCAAGTATAATTTGTTGTCTAAGGCATATAATTTCTTTAAGCTCCTACTGAGATCATTTTTTATTCCACTAGACCTCAGAGTGTATGACTTCTGGATGGGAAGTTTGCCTTAAGAATGACATTATGGTTATTTTCACAGGAATCAAATATTGCAAGTTGTTCTCTGAACTGGTTCCAGTCCTGGTTTTCACTACCAAATCTTGACCTTTAATGTTTAAAAATGTCTCTTTTCTATGCATCTGGTCACTGTATTTAAGGATTGAATCATCTTGTCCTTCAACAGTCATTGTCAAAAAAGCTCTGCAACAACTGGTACATTTGAGAAACTTTATGAAAAAGACTGAATTTAGCTCAGACTAGGAAGGGCTGGGTGATTCACAGTTTCAAATCTTTAACATTCTGAATCCTGGAATAAATCTTGCTTTTTCTATGTACCTGGACTATATATGAATATGAACCTCTTGGGTCACTCAGTCCAGTAATGGACTACTTCAGGCAATTATGTCACACCAAATACTATAGCCATCTAAATGCAACATGACATTTCTGCATCCATTAGGGATGCAAAATCCAGAGGTTATTTTAGATTTGCCCAGTAGGAATTTATCCTGGAATGGTAAATTACAGCTCCACTCTCCTTTGCTTGGAGGCCACTTGAAGCTGATCCACTGATGCCCTGCAGTAAATGAAAGGCAGCTAGCCCCTCTTCCACTAACTGATAAACTGCCTGACTTTGTCTTGATTCTGCCAACAGAGTGAGCCTACATGTGGGCAGACACCATGAGTGAATGACCACTTCTATATCTGGGGTGATAAAAGCTCAGTTATCTTCTGTGGAACTAGAGCAAATTAGCTTACATTTACCACAGCAAAGGAGAAGCTTCTTATCACAGTGAGAGTATTCATGCTTTTATACCTCATTAACTTGGGATAGTTCAAAATAGTTTCTTCTGAGGTTAGTTAAAATACTTTTACTAACCTGACCTTGTGAATTTTAGAGTCAAGTCCTTTTCAGTTGGGTTAAACACCATGATCTGACATCTCCCTTAAAATAATCATTGGTGTTCCTTAAAAGGGAAGTCTTTTCAGAAACTCTCTGATGGTTAGACATTTGGGTTTTAATTTCCACTTAAATTTATCCATGATAAGTCAACCTTGTTTGTTCTTGGCCTAACATTTCCCTTCAGTATGTGTAACATTTATTCCCCAGTGTACTTGCACATAACACTCTTGTCCCTTCACAACTTCTGCTGTACTAGACAAGATGAAACTCATTTATCTCACTCCTGTATTAGATTCTCTTCTCTGTTATAGCTAGTAGCCTTCTTTCACATCTGCATTCCAAATTTGTCTGTCTTGAACATGCCTACAACGTGCACATTATTATCAGTGAAGTTTCCACAAGGGCTTTTAAAAAGGAGTTATTATGATGTTCATGTATGTTAAAATTCACTTCTTGAAGCAACTTCAGATGAATTAACTTTTTCAGTATCACAGTGTATTAGCTGTTCTTAAGTATCTTGTGACTCTAATACAGTTAGGTGATGGTCTCCCTGTGTTGCTTCAGCCTACTGATCTCCCAGCTAGATGCAGTCACAGGTTTAGTTTTTCTTGCTGAATTTCTGCTCATTTCTATTAGCTCAAGAACATCTAACTTTTCTCACACTATGCCACAGTCCTTTTATATTGACAAGGTCCTTGAACTTGTGTTATTGTCAAATGTCAGCAGTGGAAACCATCTTTCATGCCAACATCATGAGCTGAGGAATGCTCTGCTCACATGTCCCTACTCTACATCCTCTTTTCACCAAAAACAGCTGTCTTCTTGGTTTTGAACTCATTTCATATTCATTTGGTGATATTTCTACCAACCACCATCACCTCTAATTCAACTGGTTTTCCACAACACTGTACAAATTTTATTTTGTTTAACCCTACAAGACCAAGTGCTTTATCAAAGAAATATAGAAGTCTAGTTAAGCATTTCTACCCTGGGAATCTAACTGCTCTTAACCTATTTTCCATTTCACAGTGGCTTTAGTAAATCCCTCCTTCAATACCTGTTCTGTAGCTTGCCAGACTGTGACTTCAACCTAATGAAGCCATGCTCTTCATGGACAGCTCTGGTGACAATAAGTTGGTTTTTTTTAAGTTGAGGGGTTTTAGGTTTTGTTTTGTTTTGTTTTCCTGAAGACATAATTCCTACCTTTTTTCTCTTATTTATAATTGATAAGAAAGTAGAGTTTTCTCTTCCTTGGCTTTGCAAGAATGTCATATTCAAAGTCTCAAAAATGTTGAGGATCAATCTTTGGCTGAAAAGACTCCATTGTTGACATTTTGCCAAATATTTTTTTGCCAGACAAGGGAGTGTGGGGTACTACAACTAAATAGATGTTACCTAAACTCCAAACAGTTTAGTCAATATGACTTTTCCTTTCTCAGTCATGCAGGACCCTCCTGTCTTGTGATTAAAAAGACAACTCCAAGATACAAATATGTAACAAGAAAAGATCCAATAAAATTGACTACAATTAGGCTAAAGGCTCACTTATAATGCACAAATAAAACAAACTAAAAAAAACAAGCCCCAAACTCAGCTGTTTCTTTTTCATCTGAAGAAAATATATAAAGAGATAATATTAAGTACCAGCAAAAAGATTCCCTAGTAAATGCCCTGTATGATCAGGAAACAATATTCTACCCAAATAGTCTAAGATTCACTAGATCTTTTAAACTTTGGAGATGCATTTAGGTTAACACATGTATTTAAAAACAATAAACTGTATTTTGTAAGTGAGGTGAATAATTGCAAAGAGCTTGGGTGGCCTGACTTCTTATCTAGCAGAACTGTCAGTGGTTTATCTCCATTAGGTGACACTTGGTTGCTACACTCACACAAAGAATAGAAATCAGACTTGTGCAAGGCCACTCCATCAGTGCTGGATGGTCCAGATGGTTTTAAGGATAAAATGAAAACAGAAGAGGTCAAGCAATCACTCAATGAAAAGAAAAAAGCTGGAAAAAAACCCTGAAGATGAGGATCTACATTTTATCTTTTTACTGATTGGACATACATGAACTTAGTGTCTATGGTGAAAGCTATGACAATATCACTGGTAGGCACAGAAGAGGAAATTTGTAAGAGTTTTGAAAGAATAGGTTGTGTTTACACTGTGCTACAATTCAAAGAAGTCACTTTGCAACTAGTATAGAAAAACTTCTAATGGGGTCACTGCAGCAAAACCATCATTTCTTTCATCATGTGAACCCCACAGAGTGTCACAAGCAATATTGGCCCCAATCATTCTCTTCATTTAACTTGGTTTACATCAGGTCACTAAAGGAAAGAATTCCCATGCTGACCTGCTCAGTACAACCTTTTCAGCCACAAGTAGAGGCTGTTTATTGTCTGTACATAGCTACTTCAGTATTGCTGGCAGACAGAATATAAACAGGGAGGAACAAGTGCCAGAAAAGGAGCTGTATGGATCAGCTGTCCCCAGAAAACAGAGCAATGTTTCAGTATCATTCAGAGATGCTCCCTTTGAAATGTGGAGCAGCCATGATCTTCCTCAGCCTACATGAGCAGGATGATGTGCTGTCTTGTCTCTGTGCTCCCATGTGGCATGTCATGGTTTCACTCTGTGCCCCTTGGCTACTATCATGTCAGAGAAAATCTTGGAGGCAGATGCATACATCAAGAACAAGGATATTTATCAACTCCTGTTGGGTCATTTGCCTTTATAAGTAAATGTCCACAAGGTTTGGTAGGCCAAAGAGCATCTTTCATATGATTGTCAACAGCAGCCCAGAAAAAGCTTTGTCAGTTGAAGGAGTCTCTTGCCAAAGCACCCAGAAGAGATAAATACATATTTCCTTTTCTTGAAAGTTATACATCAGAAAAATATTTTCCAGAAGTATAAAAACATCATTCTCAATGAAGATAGAAAAGAAAGAAGATCATTTCCTTTCCATCCAATAATAAAAGTATAAAAATGCACTGAAGTATTTATGTCTGGAAAGACATTTCAATATTAAAAATTTACCCATTTGGGAAAACCTATAGGTGTGGAATATATGAAAGAAAAAAGAATTACAGTGTCTTGAACATCAAATTTAACTTTCCATTAGCCTATGTTGATGATTAAATTATGCTGATGTGAGGGTTATTGTGCCCTTGAGCCAAAGTTTAACAGTCCACTTACCATCTAGTAATAGAGATTTTAAGGAATGATGATTCTGTCATACTGCTGCTGTTACAATAGATATATTTAGATGACTGCTCAAATACAAATGTATTTAAATGAACTGAGCATCATATCAATCATGATCTGCAACACATTTCAGAGTTTTTCTCCTGCTTTATCTATTTAAATTACACCTGAATTATAAATACTGTGAATATCAGCAGTTAAAGTAACATTACCCTAACAACAAAGGAGACAGAGAGCAGAAATATTTTGCTACTTCACTGTGACCTACATCACTTCATTTTGTGATATTATTGCCAGAACTTGCCTTGCCATTTTCACTTGCTAAAGATTTCTGCATCATTCTCAAAATCCGGTATCCTGCAGAAGCACAAACCTTTGTGGAGAGGTGACATATCATGTGCCTCCAAATGTATACCTAGTGTCTGCATGGTCTATAAGGCCCTGAAATAAGGTGCCCAATAATTCAACTTTAACATTACAAGGCTTTCAAAGGTTTAGGGGTTTTTTAACATCATAGATGTGAGGCATTTCATTCACTTCACTTGGTTTGACATCTTGCCTGCTTATATTCTACCCTACTGCTATTTCCTTAAACAAATTTTTCTGAGGCAAAGAGACAATGACTAAGTTTCAAAACTATATCCAGTAGCAGAGATATGCCTGGAAATAAAACTACTTCTTTTTCTAAGGACATAAAAAGGTCCATCAAGTCACAAAGGCTTCATTAACAAAAGCTGTAGGTAAATAAAAGTTATTCATTTTCTAAGCTTCTGGAAAATTTGGCACAACTGTCTTGCTGTTCTCCCTCTGCCAGTGACTAAAAGAGGATTCCTGGGGAAGAATACAGCAAGACCTGTACAGAGAGTTCATTTCCAAAAAAAAGAATAATTTAGTACCAGAGGTTGTGGTTGAACCATAATGTTAAGTGTTCTCCAGTGGAGCCAAACTTCATGAATTTCTGCTTGAACCCATTTATACTTTGACCTTCATGAGACCTGTGGCAATGAGATCCACAGTTTAATAATAACAAAATAGCCAAGTGTTCCCAGTTTACCTTCTCTACACAAAAATATGTTTTTATGAATTTCCATTCTCTTTCCTTTCAGCTGTCTCTTTTTTTCAGTCTGAAGACTCATGGGCTACTTTGCCTGTCTTTACACTTGTACTTTTACAACACCCTGTGGCAATCAGTTCCACCATTAAATAAATGAGGAAACATCATAAAGTAACTCCCATCTTCCTGCTCCACACTATTTACAGTGGCACAAATCTTTGTGTTATCTTTCTTTAATTTGTCTTTTCTAATCTGAAAATTCCTGCTCCATGTTCTAGATAAGCTTCACTTTTTATTAGGAGGTTGCTTCTAATCTTTCATATCCTTTACTAGGCTTCTCTGAGCCTTTCTTAGTTCTTTGTTTCTTCTTGATAAAGGAAGACTTGAAGTTGCAGAAGTTTTTAAGTTAAAGGCACACCATGGACTCTTAGTGGCATAATGATTGCTCTGTTTGCTTTTCAAATAATCCTAAACAGTCTATTTGCTTTTCTGACCATTGTGGGGCATGTGATGAGCTTTTCAGAAAGCTATCTAATAAGATCTTTTTTCCTGAGTTATTTAAAGTAGTTTAAAGCCTATGATTATGCATAGATTTTTTTTCCCACATGTGCATTGCTTCTCACTTACCCACATTGAATTCCATTTGCCATTTTTTCACCTAATCATTCACTACTGGGACACTGTCCTGCCTCTCTAGGCAACCAGCTGCAGTTTCTACTGTGAGAATATTGTTTCACAGGCAAAACAACTAGGGTCACCCATGCAGACCTGTTGTCATGTGAGAAAAGCTAGTTATTGTCTTTTCTGACCTGTGTTCAAGGTGTCTGTCTCTTGCAAAAGGAAGACATACAAGTTTTTTGAGGGGAAAGAGATTTTCTCTGGAACTTTGGAGGCTTTCAAAGGAGAGATTGGCTATAAAAGCTAACATGCAACACCAAGACAAGGTGCTCTCTAATGACACAACATAAGCAAACCCAAAAATCCCTGACAATCACCTTGTCTTGACAACTTATAACTTACAAATCACCTAAAGATGAGAAAAAGAAGATAGCTGCTTCTCACCTTAACATTAAAGAAAGCAGGTTAAACATGGGTTTTCTTTCTTTCCTCCCCCTTTCTTTTGTTAGCTTTTGTAGTTGTTTTCCCTCTTTTGCATGTTGTAAACAGAATCATTTACTCTGCATTTTACTAACCCTAGTTGCAGTTTGATATACAGTAGAGCGAAATAAAACTAGGGAGTGTGTAGCAATAAGGCATTCTTTACTCAAAAGTGAAATAAATCTATTAAACAAGCTTCCAAAGATACCCATGACAGAACTCAGACTCCCAGGATATTAATTCCAAGCATAAAAGAGTGTGGTCATTTTTATCTACTTACAGCAGATAAAGGAGTGGTGACTGGGATGATGTAGGGGGAGCATAGTCAGGAAAGTGATTAGTGTTTCCTTTAGCTATTTGGAATCAGGATAGTTTTCTGTACTGGAGACTCTGACTGGACCATGTAAACACCCTTGTAAGTTTTCTTCAGCTGCTTCTCATGATTGTCACTTCAATATTCTTCCCCCTTGTGACTTTATCTAATAATGAGGTACAGAGCAGAAGAGATCTAAGCACAATACCTTTTCTACCACTGAGAAAAATTTGACCTATCCCTACCTTATGTTTCTTATTCTTCAGTCATTTTTCTAATCCTTACAAGAGGAGCTTCCTTCTCTCTTAAGCTTTTTGAGGTTTGTTTAAACCCAAGTTGAGTATCTCATATGCACCAATTGCCCATGTACTCACTGGTTCCTTCTGATACACCTGTGTAATGCATCCTGCTTCCAAGTCACCTGTTCCACAGTGTGGAACATTTCCCCATGTGTTTATTCATCCTGTTCTTTATTGTGGTTTTTAACAAGCTGTCTGATAAGGAAATCTGGTCTATAAACCCACATTAATTCTCCAAACACTTTGCAAGTTTGAAATCCTATTTTCTTCCCTGCATTACTTGAATCAGGTTTGCTCTGAAGAGTAGATTATAACCCAATTAGAAACTTCTCAGTTTCTTTTTTGAGTCTCTCATGATCTTGTTGGTCAATGTCATTATATCTATCTTTCTCTATTTGTGTTTTCAGCAACTTCACAGAATCTTTAATGCCCTAGATAACAGTCACAACAGTCTGAGTAAAGATATAATGAATCATCTTTCCTTTTGACTATATCTTCCAGGCTAGTTCCTGACCAGATACATTCAGTGACCAGAATATTTTTGTGCTGAATTATAATATTTTATATTATAATTTTATTTATATTTTATACACCACTTCTTCTCAATAAAACAAAAATCTTTTCAAGTGAAATAAAATGTTATCTTCATATTAATTAAGAGAACCTCCTTTTCAAGCTAAATATCAACCTTCATTATGAAAGCCTAGCATGTTCTGTTGTTTGCTATAGAAAAACATAGATATGTCTGTGTGGTGAGTCATTCTTTTTCTTGCTGTAGCAGAACTGTTTCTTGTGACAGGACACAGCCCTCTATTTTCTGCATCTTTTTATTACCATCCTGAGGTGAAACAGGGGGATTGTTTAGGAAATTCAGGGAAGGGGTTCATTTTGTTCCAAGCCTGAAGACTCAAGAATATTTTTTTCACCATGTCTAAGTCTTCCTACCCATCAGAGAAGACTTACAATTTTTCATTTTATTGTAGTCAGAAAGACACAGTTACCAAAAATAATGTGGTTTGGAGATCATAGAATTGTCAGAGTTGGAAGGGACCTTCAAGATCATCTAGTTCCAACCCCCCTGCCTGGCAGGGACACCTCCCACTAGATCAGGTTGCCCAGAGTCCCATCCATCCTGGCCTTAAAAGCTTCCAGGGATGGGGCTTCCACAACCTCTCTGGGCAACGTGTTCCAGTGCCTCATCACCCTAACAGATGAGTTTTAAGGATGAGTCTTCCTCCTAAAATTAATATATCTCTGATTAATCTGGCTTTGGAGGTCTGTCTCTCCAGTGAGAGCTTCATTGTCTTGAAGAAGTCCAGAATTGGCTTTGTCTAGTCACTGAACTTCCAGCTGAGATGAGGTGAAGACAGTTCTACTCACACAGTGTGGGTAGATAAAATGACCACTCTTTAACTCATCTAACATATACAACAAGAACATTCTCTTCTGGCCACACTTCTCTTAACACCAAAATGACCATTTAAAGCCAGATGAGGTGATCTGTAGATCACAGAATCACAGGATATTAGGAGTTGGAAGGGACCTTGAAAGATCATCTAGTCCAACCCCCCTGCCAGAGCAGGATTCTTCCCTGACTGGGAACTGAACCTGGGCCCCAGCAGTGAAAGCACCAAATCCTAACCACTAGACCACCACTTCATGGATATCTCTCTATTGAATAACAGGAGGATGAAAAAAAAGAAAAGAAAAGGAAAAGGGAAGAAAAAAAAAAGCTTAATATAAGAAGATTTGATGAGATTTTTACCAAATTAATTCAAACAATAATCCTTTCCTTTCACTGATTGTTAACCACAGACAGAGGCATAAACTGAAAGAGATTTTAGTCTTAGCGTAAAGGGAACACTGGTAGATCAGCTCCTTGCCAGGTAAATGGGGAGAAGTAAAACAGTGAACTGGCAGAGAAACAACCAGATTAACTGTGAAAAATCAAAGCTTTGTAGAATAGGTCTTCCAAGAGAAGTTATTTTCATTTTTTAATGAAATATGTTAACGAATTTCTAAGCATTTGGGTACAATACAACTATACTGATTACATATACAAAGCAGCTCCTCAGATTCAAAGCATTTTAGCAGCCAGTTGAGATAACTAGAAACAGAGGCATTATAATCACTGATGTACTAAAGAGAAAAAATATTCAGTTTCCACTTTCATATAATGGCATACAAAACTGATTGATGTGATGCACAGTAAGCAACATATCATCCTTTTAAGCAGAGGGATGTTTTAAGCATGTTTGTGTGTTATTTGACAATTTAATCCAGCTGGAGCCTTTGCAATGCTCAATCCTGCATGAGTTTTTACTGTAAAGCCTCATAATTTTCTGGATATCCAAAATGATCTGAATGAATTATTTCTAGCTGCTCTCCCTTCCACCTCAAAAATTCAAAGTGCAATTAATATAAAGGTGTGGGTTATTTGTTTAGGTTTTTTTTTTCCCCCTATGTAAAATAGGGAAAATAGAACAAATAAAAACAATGCAGATATGAAGCAGGATTCATAGAAGATAACACAGAGAAGATAACAAGAATCTCTAGTTCTTTTTAGGGTCATTTTACAAATAAAAACAAACCAAAAAAAAAAAAAGAGCTGCAATGACTACACTGCTATCATGGGACCATGTTACTCTCCATACAATTTGCAGCTACATAATGCCTGGTCTGCTTTGATTTTACTAGTGTGGCATTACCACAGAGGTGTGCTGCCCTTCTTTTTTTCCCCATCAGCAGGTGACCAGTAACCCTCTTCAAGCAGAAATTATGTATTGTGTGTATTGTAGTGGGTATGTGTTGTTAGTATGGGCCCCCAAGACTTGGCTTCCAGGTCACAAGCAGGGGAGTAATAGTAAAGCAAAATATCTTCACTCCTTTGGTTCTTGGGGGAGAAAGCTATTTATCATTTTAGCCTCAGAAGAAATTTCTGTAACATAGGAAATATTACAAAGTAATTTCTTTATAAAATAACCTTCCCCTCTCTAAAGAAGAAATTGTGTGTAAATAGATTCTCCAGGTTTAGGCACCCATCTTCATTTTATCCAACACTGCAAATCTCATTCTTCCAGCTGCAAAGCTACACTTTTCTTTTGATCCTTTCCAACTCTAACCTTTCTATGATTCTATGATTGATTTTGTCTTTGGTCACTTGTCTCCAGAATTTTGTCCCCTCTGCTTTCCCAGGTTCTCCCATTCTCTTACCATTATAGCTACAAAAAGTTGGAGACTGCAGCTACAGAAGGGCTCAGATTTATATTAAATGTTCAATACCACTGGTATTTGGTCAAGGAATTTGCCTGCAGCCAGCAGCAGAATAGGGTAGATTAAATTGGTTTGATAGTAGAAAGAAGTGACATTTTTATATTTTAATTAAGTGAGACTAGCAACTAGGAGAGGGTAGGAATACAAGAGCACAGAGGAGAGATACAGAAGTGAATTGAAACAGCAGCTTGCAGAAAAATATGAATAAATAAGATTAGTTTTTTGATTCTGTATTGTAAAGCAGGGGATTATAACAAGATGAATACAAGAATTTGAAGCTAACAAGCAACATAAGCAGGACTTCAATTATAGTATATTTGAAATGATCCTTTTATCCTGGAGTCTACAAGAGAGAACAATATGTCAATTAACAAAGCCCATTTTAAAAGGATATCCTGAGTATTACTGTTATTTAATGTACCTTGTTTAATATCCTGGGTTTTCATCATAAGTAATGTATCATGGATCAGATTCCATTTCATTGCACATGCTGAGTAGTCATTCCTTACTCCTTGAGTAGTTACACTGATTTCAAGGAGATAGCTTAGCAAGATGGTTTTCAGTAAAGTTCAGTTCTGACCAATTATTCTGACCAATTGCTTTTATCTATCCATCCAGTCAAAGTGTTAAATAGAATGCTGAAAAATCTTGAAGAATTATGCCCCAAAGCCTGCCAGGATTCTATTCAGCTGCTTTAGACAAAAAGGTAAAGGTGTACTTTGAGATTAAATCATGGTGAATATGGAACAGATCAGTTGTATCCAAATTGAGACACGAACGGGAGATCATTGTGAAAACAAAACCAAACAAAGCAAAACCTAATCAATCAGAGCTTCTACAATACTCATGGAGGGATGAAAGTTTCAAAAAGGGCTGATTCAGATCTTGTGTAGTTGCACCTCTCTATTTTTAGAGCATGATAGTACAAGTTCTAAACTATGCCAAATGGTGTATGTTAAATGTCTACAAAAGTACCTCCTATTCCTTTATTATACTATGGTTCTGTGTTGGATTTAATATCAACTTTCTCAAATATCTTTCACATTTTTAATAGCATAAGGTAATGCTAAAATTTATCCACTAAGTATCCATAATATTAATGCCAAAATAGTCTAGCTGCCTAACTGGTTTGTTATAAGATCCACTACATTTAACTGGTGGTATCACAATATTGTTCACCTAGAAAGTAAGAAAGAAATAATTGACTACTGGAGGCACCTGTTACTCTCACTACCTGAAGAATAATCTTTGATGCTCCAATTAAATTAAGCACCTGTACTTTTTACAAGAATAATCAACTTCTATTCTTCATTTCATCCCTTATTACCCCTGTCAATGCAAAGCTAAATTCACTGATCAGCATTCTGACCAAAGAGGTGCTGAAAGTGCCCACCTTGCACTTTAACTGATCTTTTATCACTCTTCCTTTCCTAAAATGCATTCCCATTCTGTAATTCTTATTGCAAGTCATATCTCCAAATGATTTCTTGTGGATGGAAACATAAATTCAAATAGTCTGCTTTTAGTCAGATGAAGTGTTAACTTGAACTCAAAGTTAAACTATCACCATGGTTTTGATGTGTTACTAGCTAGAGTATAAACACTAAAAAGCTTTTCTTTACACCTTTATCATAGACATTAGCTTCAGAGACAGAAAATAAATAAAGTCTCTTTTTAATAGTCTGATGTTTCAGGGATTTTTTTATCTGAACACTTTCTGCAGCCAGAACAGGCCTTCTTATTAAGAAGATTATCAGTCCTTTTTCAAATGATCTTTAATATTAGTGTTTGGAAGCAGAATGAACAGCAAATATGCAGAGGTAACTATTTTATCATGCCCTACCCCTACGTGTTTGACAATTTCTTAGCTAGCAAATCAACATGGATTAAACTACATAAAGGAAAGAGTATTTATGAAGAAGATTTGACACCTTGATTCCAGAGTTTCCCAAGGCAGTGAAACATCATACTGTTTTAATGGACTTAAATAAAAACATAGGAGAGAGGTTTATATGTATTAAAAAAGTTGTTACATGGCTATGCTTTGCAAGGTAACATTCTTTATTTGCCTAGCTGGTGTGTTTTTTATCCTTGTGATCTCCACAGTCACACATTTGTGTCTGTGTGACTGGCTTGTCCTCACAAGCAGATTTCAGTAGGAATCAGGCAGTGTGAAGTGCTAATGGCTTTCTGATTGACTAGACTTGTTGGAAACTAACTTCTTAAGTCATATTGGAAATCTAAAGTTCTTCCACCTCTGTAAGGTAGCATTAGTGCTTTTTGCTGGACCACAAGCATGGGATCAGTTGAATATTTCTCAGTTCATTTGTAAGCTCTTTGTGGCAGAACTGCCCTTCTCTATGCATGTCCACAAAACAAGGAAATAATCAGACATTTTTTATAGAGGGATATTTTCCCTACAGTCTTTTCTAATTGTAAAGCAATGACAATTATTTTGACATGGTGAAACATATTAGTTCAAGTAGTAGCAACAACAAAGGTGTCAAACATCTTCTTTATGCTCAGATGGGGGGAAATCATAATGTTTTACTACTGTGTAAGAAATTACAACAAGTACTTTAAATGTAAAGCTGAAGTGGCCAGTTTAGCAACTATCTGCACTTTGGGAAACAATAAAGTCCTTCAAAACTCACATGTTCATGACCTAAAGGGAAATAGCAAAAGTGAGAAAGTATTTTGAAACCACTCTAATCACTGCAATTCCTGAATGCTCACAGATGTCACTTGAGTAGAGAAAGTCAGTTCACCTTGCTCATGTCACCTAATATACTTTCTAGCCCTTTTTTTTTAGAATCAAATGAAGGCAATCACACAATTTGAGATGTAATACAATACATCATGTGATAAACCTCTGGGAGAATACAGTGATAGAAAAGTCCTATTACAGTGAATAATCTGATCATTCCCCCCCCCCCCTTTGTTCATTGTATTTCAATCTGCATGCACATATGTCCTATATGTAGGATATAATTGTGTTGTCCAGACACACAGAGAGATTTTTAAAAGCTAAAAATCCTAGTTATTGTGAGTTAACTCCAGTAGACAACTAAACACCTCAGCATGCTCAAGTCTTTCTTGAATTGTAGGGACCAGAATAGGACATAGGATTCCAGGTGTGGCCTGACAAGCCTCAGCTTATCCATCCAGCTAAAGAACAAGTAAAACTTTCTAGAGTACCAAAAATGGCACTTAATTTGTATCTGTGAGCAAATTAATTTGGCCTATGGAGATTATTCCCCAGAAGATAATTCATCTCACCTACATTAGTTTCCTGCCCTGAATATTTCTCTGACAAAGGATAGAACTTCAATGACTATATATATCCTCTACTGACCACTGGGAGACCTAAAGGTTTTTTAGGTCTCTCTAACTAGATGATGCAGACAGTGTAAATTCATCCTCAATAAATGGAATGCATCATTTGGGACAGCATCTATCTAATACTGGAGCTCCACTGTATGACATTAGAGTTGACAATAGTTCTCCAGTAGCAAATGAAGAGTTTCTCCTAGATCTGTGTGAAGAAAATATGGTCACAGCATTGATAATGTGGGTTCACTTCTAAGCAATCTTTACCAAACGTACAGGAGAAATGCCCTGGAGGTATTGGTCCCACCCTCATTGCTGTCTGGTTTTGTGATGTGGAAAGATATACAGCTAACTTAAAACTTCTTTTATCTACCATAATTTGTCTCCCTCAATAATCAACAGCATCAGCTAAACTCAGAAAAACCTAAGACTGTACTTCTTTTATATTAGCTAAACAAGGTTTTAAGTCAGCCATACCACTCTCAGTCTTGCTACAACTGACATAACAGTAGAGGGTCCATTTTATATCAAGTTATGTATTATTTGATATCTAGGGTTATATAATAATCAATTGGCAAGATTTTATAGCATGGATTTTTTTGTTTCCATATTTTGTTTCTTCTTGCTATAGTCCATCATTTACTCTATGATAGTATGTGGTTTGTTGAGCTGATAGTGTTACTGATGCTTTGCTGCAAACCACAATAATCAATAAAAAAGATATAAGGAGACATCTGAGAGTTTGCCAAAGTCAGAAGATTGAGAGGGCAAAAGAAGTATTATATAGGAAGGATAAATTCTTTGAAGCTGTCATACATATACATTTACTGGAGTTTTGTACATGAAAGATAACACTGCAAAGAAAAGTGAGATTATAATAACAACGTAGCTTTAAGGTAAGCTAAGAGTTATTTGGGGGGTGAGGGGGAAAAGAGGTTATAAAATATTGATTGATTTTTCAAGCATATTTTATATGGATCCTTTTCAGTTTGACTAATATTAATTTACAGCACTTTGGAAAGATGGGAAGGCACATGAAGAGATGCAATGCCATTGAAATTGAGCATCAACAGAGTTAGAGCACTGATGAGGGACTTAAGTTATCATCTGTGAGTTTGAGTTAATAATTGTAGTATCATTAAGTGGAGGATGTGCTTCTGGAAGTACTAAAAGTAATCCCCTCATGCTGGTTCTTCAAGGGACTTGGAAATCTAGCAGTCACACTTGGCAATGTAATCTAAACATAAATTGATGGATGAAAAGAAAAGTATCATTTTGCAAGAGTATACACAATATTTTACTAGGTACAATGCCCAAGCAGGCACATTTGTGTGAGTTTTGTGGTGCTCCTGAGATGCAGACTAAAAATACATCTAAAGAATGTATTAAGTATGCAGAAAAACTACAAAGGAACACTATTTGACTTCTACCCAAGGTCACTCAAAGTGTACACTGAGATATCTGACTGTCTCAAAGACTTCTTTGAACACAAGCCTTTGATTATGCTCTAAACACTTCTTTTACTGTCAAAGTTATATTAGAAAATCTAATGAAGAAATTTGTTTCTTCATGTAGAGGATTCTTCCCAGAGGGTCTGAGATTCAAGACAAATTGTGTGTTCTTTTGTCTCTTTAATACACTTTCCACAGAAACTATACCTGCAGTACCTGCTCCAGTAACATGTTTTTGTGTAATCTCTTATAGTGTTGCCAAACAATACCTTAACATTTGAAACAAGTAAGAGTTTGTCAAGTTCTACAAGTTGTTGAATGTGTCTGAGGGACTGTTTGGGGAAAGAGTTTCTGCTTCTCATGCCATTAAGCAATACAATTCATTGGAGAAAACCAAACACATTGATGTCCTAGTGAAATGAGAATGCTGTGTGATCCAGATGAGCAAGCAGCTTTGAAAATTCATTCTGGATGATCCCATCCCTAGTCCATCCTTAGACTTTATCTGGGAAAGACAGGAGCTGAAGGTATTAAAATTTAAAAGGCACATTTGCAGAGAATATGTAATGAGGGCAAGAAAGATGATTGCAGTCAACTACTGGAATGGAAATATCAGAACATATTTCAGGAAGAGATAGAAAGAGTAAAATCTTTATTAATACTTATAAAATCTAAGTGCTAGAAAGCAGCAGAGAAATCAATGAGATTAAGCAAAAGTCAAAAGCCAGACATCAGGAACTGTAGATTCTACAGTACAAATGGAAGAATGGGCAGATTTTTAAAGCAAGCAAAGGAAATGAAGCAAAAAGGTGTTTAGTGTGAATAGTTGGTAGATGTAAGTTCACAAGGAGAGGGAAAGCATAACTAAATAGAGTTTTTCCCACTCAGAAACATATGGATTAAGTTTGGGATAAAGGGTGGGGAGAAGATGGAGGTAGTTAATAAAAAGATATATTTAAATAAAGACTAATAAAAACTATTAAATAAATCTCAAGAATGATGGAGCAAATTTTACTGCAGATTGAATATATTAAAGTAGACCTTTAATATGACCATGTAGTTCCATTACCTACATTGGACCTAGATCCTAATATAGAAATAATGTGGCTGAAGAAAAGAAATCAACTCCTTCCCTACAAAGTGATGTCCAACACCTGCCATCTTGGCAATACAGGTATAGAATGACAGGCCCCTTTGCATCTCTTCTAAGTTCATATTCATAAAGATATGCTGGTTGTATGTGAGGATCTATTAAAAAAGCTTCATGTATCTTGAAAATAATGTGCTAAAATTGAAAAGAACATTTCAAGTAGGACATGAAAAAAAAGACAAAATCAATACTAAATGATCCAGATGGTAATGACAGGAAAACCAAATGCCCAGAACTGTCAAGAACAAAGTAAACAACATCACCTTTAAGTTTCTTTGCCTAATATAAAGCATAGACAAACTGAGAATTTTCCTCCCCCAGAAGAAAAACTTGACAAATAGAAAAATTTCAGAGGGCCAATGTTAATACATGGGAATAAAAGCTTATCAAGGAAAACATATGCTAAAAGAAATCAGCAAACTCACAAAAAGAATAAATAGAATGTTATAAAGCAGTATCAGTGAATAACACTGCTTTTGAGCAGGAAAATATCCCAAGGGCTCTGCCTAGTCATAAATACTTCAGCTACTTTCATTTTTGTATGACACTTGCTATGGCAGAATGAGTGCATTGGCTGCATGTTGCTCAGCAGGAACAATGCAAGCACTCCATAGTATTCATCCAGAGGACCTGGCAGATCATATACTGAAAGGTAGATTTTAAGTATGGACAGACAAGCTGGGCCCTACATTTTACTCTGGGCATTTGTGCAAGTGCTAGGCTGGGTCAGACCCTGTTCTGAAGGAAATCAAAGGGTAAAAGACCCTGCTGTTTAACAGACATGAGATCAGGTTTGCTGATCTAAAAAGCCACAAAGATGAGCAGATGAGTCTTGGCTGTAGAAACTATTGGTAGACAGATGCCATTTCTTGCACTGTTGGAAAATAGTGTAGAACAAAATTCTCCAGTACATAGCTTTACCATCAAAGACTGTTCTATGCCTGTTCTGAGTCTGAGGGACATTTCAGTTTTTCACATAGTGATAGGACTAGGGGCAATGGATGCAAACTAGAGGAGTGTAGATTTAGATTGGGCATTAGGAGGAAGTTTGTCTTTGACAGGAAAACTTATCAAGAACTTCAGCAAATTTTTCTAAGAAGCAATGCTCCATCTGTAAATGGAGAAGGTGCTGCTCAGTAGTAATTTGTAGTGTCTTATTTTCATTCTGATTCCTTAAACTAAGACAATGTTTATAAAGATTGCATTAATAATGATTCCTAGAAGTAGGCTGCTGAATAAATTATCTCTAGTATATCCTGTTGCAGATAAAATGACTCTGAAATAATAAATTCAGTGACAACCTTTAGCAATGTGGTTGAAGTGATGACTTTTAAACTGCTTTTGTAAACTTGCAAGAGGAGATACCATCATTTGTGAAGATCCAGCCTTTGTATAATGGTTTCTGATATATATTGTGGATGTGTACACACTCAAAGGTGGAAAAAAAGTGCACTACCCAGGATAGGAGAGCACTATGCCTGCACCAGCTGAGGCCAGATGAAGTGCTACACTGCTGCCATATGAACAAGTTTTTTCAACCCCAAGAGCTGTCAAACTAATATGTGTGTGCTATAGAGCAAAAATACATTTTTTTGTTAGATTAAAACCATATCAGATATGCTGCTACTTATCCCTACAACATTTTATTCCTTTTGGTTTAAAAGCATACCCATTAATTAGTTTGTGATTTTAAATCAGTAGAAAACATGAAGCCTTTTTAAGAATTTTGGCATCTGTTTCTGTCTTTCTTTTGTCCCAAATGATCAGAGAAATGGGATAAACCAGATGTTTAAAATTCCTGTCATTAAGATTCATTGAAATCTTGTGCATAAACTATATTTCAGGGAATATTCTCTTTAATTGTTCTGATTACATAAACTGCAGACAGGTCAAGCTAACAGCACATGTAACTCATCAGTGTTACCAGTGTGACAATAGAGGTAGCAGCTTGTCACCTTTACCCTCTTTTAAAACTAATTTGCATGCAGTAATTCAATTTGCTTCAATGAATGACTGCTATTAATGTGCCAAGAATTCTGATTTGTAGGTTTCTCATTCAGCTGTTGCTGCTTTTTAAAAGTTCTGTGGCCAATTGCTTTTTGGGCACTTGGGCATGAATAACACTTTACAGCACTGCTGCCTTGTCAATACTGCTTAAATTACTCAACATCAGGGAAAGGAGCTGAAACAGGAGCACAGGGGAAATCCTTCAATGCAAGAGGCAATAAGTCTGTCTGCAGAGACATTAGACCTGCCTTTGCCCTCTCCTTACACTATAGACTACCCCAAAAGCTTGGTGAAATAATATGACAATAAAAATGAAAAAGCAGATAAATTGCACTTGGGACTACAACCAATAAAATACATTGGTGACCTTTTTTTTGCCAGTATCACAGGAATTAGTAAAGTGAGCACTTCCAGGTTATAACATGCTTGCTTTTCCTTAAAGGTCATCAGGTTTGGCATAATCATAACAGCTCCCCATTAATTTAATGAGGAGCATTTCCATTCTAAATCTAATTTTCATGGAGTTCTGTTTCTTGAATGATGTGGAGTAACAGGTTGGATTCATCATGTTACTTGATTTCACATTATCTGTTTCTTTTTCACTAAACATAGTTTATATATAGACTTCCTATGCATTATATATAGCCATTTATATTATGCATATGTGAAGCCATATACAATATTTATATATTAGATTAATTCAAGCTACAACCAAAGAAATAAACTGGACTCCTTTGAGCTGGACTCAATGATCCTATTGGGTCCCTTCCAGCTCTGACAATAGTATGATAGTATGAAATAGTTTAAAATTTAACTTCTATTCAATATATATATTTTCTTTGAGGAAATTTTTACTTTTAATTACATTTTGAGAACTTAGACTTAATGAAATAGTTATCTGGGAGACTCAGATGAAAAGGCTGATGATTATATAGTTGTTCCTCCTTGATAGTCCAGATGGTACTATTAATTATTATTAATCATCTATGCAGTGCTATGAACAGAAGTGCTATTGTATGAAAGATAAATTCTCTGTACTGTGGAGTTCATAATAAAAAGCCATACAAAAGAAACAAAGACAAAGCATGGGATGCATGGGAAGCTGTAGAGAGAGAACAGTGATGAGTAATATAAGAAAGATTGCCTAGAAAAATGACTTCTCTGAAGGGGTTTGAAGGAAGAGATAAAGGTATATGGCCTGCTCACAGGGCTGCCAGAGACCTTTTGGGTCAGCTCCCTGCAGAAAAATCAAACATGAAATCACTTTCATAAACTCTCCAAGTTCTATCTTTAAAGCATTTGGGGGTGAATTGCTCTCAGTACCTATACCTGGAAGACTGTCCCAGAACTGTGCTCTAAGAGTTAGAACCCATCTTCACATTCCAGCTTCAACTTCCTCATAGCCAGCTGATGGCCACCTGTTCCCAAGCCAGCCTGATCTTTTATCTTAAAATATAGTTCTCTCTCACATGCCTGCCCCCATGACATACTCATATACAGTAACAATATCTTCCCTCATGTTTCATTTTGCTGGATTAATCTCTTTTCCTGAGAGATATGCTCTTAGTCCCCCTGAAAACTCCTACATCTCTTCTCTGCAGCTGTTGTGATTTCAGTTCATATTTCTTTCATATGTTGACCAAAATGGAACATGCTATTAGAGTTGAGATCTCACCAAGAGTTTTTAAATGGCAGAAAGGTTTCACCCTGTCAGTTCAGCTCCTGCGAGCACCTCTCCAGATATGATGTAGAATCACCTCTGGATTTTCATGCTCAGGAGATAGCCATTCTGTAATCCTGTCACTAGCTAGTACAAACAGTAATTTCCCAAAGGAAGACCCTCCTAGAAGACATTATTCTTGTTGCTCCATACTTTAGGATGCTAAGTGTGTACCAAATCAGCCTACAAGGATGCTGTCAGTTACCTGTGATGCTATAGTCCCCAAAAGGACTCTAAGTTGCAGCTGACTCCTCTACATACTGCACACAACTGCAAGAAGATGTCAATTGACAGATATCAAAGGACAAATTGACAGATATCAAAGGAATGTACAAAGTTCACCACAGTTCCATGTCCTCACATCAAGTTGTCAATGACATTGTCACCTCTAAGAAATAAAGAGGTGAAACAAGAAATCCTGTGTGGCTACAGAAGACACAGCTGAGAGAATGCCTAGAGAAATGAAAGTGGAAACAATTGGAGGATCCCACACAGAATGTGGTTGTTTCACATAAAAGTAGAATTCAAAGTGTCATAATAAAGTAAAACAATATAAAGTGTGTCTTTTGATGACTGTCAGTGATCTCTGATTTACCACCCTTCTTGGATTGTCACTACATACATATTTAAGAGTTGATTATTTATGCAGATATTGAATCCTTCCATCAATAAATTTTTAATCTTCTAATGAGCTCTTGATTTAGACAGAACATTGCAGGAGTTTGTCCCAACTAACCTCAGGGTTGTAATCCACATTTACACTTATTTATACATCTGCATCTCTGGTGTATCAGAACAGTTCTCTAATATTAACAAAGTAACCTTTTACTACTTCACTGTTAAGACTCAAAGGTTTCAGCCCAGTTCCTTAAGCACAAAGCATTCCATATATCAGGTGAAATCAGGAAGAGCTCTCTCAAGTCTTTGATTACAATTGAAACTAAAAACCAGGAAAAAAAAAATCAATTAATGTAAATGTTTGATTCTTTGTCTTCTTGTTTCAAGTTGAGGTCAAAATATGAAGCACCAAATTCCAGAAAGAAACACTATGATTTTATTCACCATTTGATTAAATAAGTTCCTGACACACTACTTGGACAGTGTTCAATGTTTCCTATTAGAAACAAGTCAGTGGTATCTGTGCATACTGTTCCTGATTGTAAGGATTAGCCCTTGCCATTAGGTTGATCTGTGACTTCCAGTGTGCTAGCCAAGGGCTTTGACTCCACCTCTCAGAGATTTCTAGCAGCTGTCTTTGACACCTGTGCAGATAAATTTCTGTTGCTAAATACTGGCTCAAAAAACCCAATATTGAGTTGTTTTAAAAGTTTGAAACTTATGTGGAAGAGTATTTCTTTTGTTAACAAAGCATAAAGGTATGTGTGTGTATATATATCCATATACCTACTTTCACATCTAAATCATATATATATCCATACACCTACTTTCATATCTAAATCATATCTAGACAGGAAGAAATTCAATTAGGCTCCCTGAAAAATGTCTATCAGTTCTTGATTTCCTTTAAGGGAAGGGATTTTCTCTTCCAGGAGATTTAGGCCATTGTATACAGAAATTTGGTCTGGTTTTTATTTGTTTATTTTACCTTGCCGTGGATAATTCTTTACTTGGGTTTGATCCTTACTAAGGAGAAGCAGTGGCTAAACACAACCACTTCTATAAAGATTCTTCTTTCATTAATTTATTAAAATCAGCCTTTGCCTGATTCTATATTCATGGTCCAAAGATAAATGTAGAGATTATGTTGTTTCTGCTTCCTTCATAGAGCAAAATGTCAGGTATTATGATGGATAATCCTTCTGCAATAATCCTTCTGTACCTGATATTAGCTGTTATGCAGAATAGTCCCAGGAAGCAAAGATACAACTGTTAAAGCCAATCAATGTGTTTTCAGTTTTCTGGTCCAAAAATTCACTGACTTCTAAACTTTTTGTGGGTTTTAGCATTTGTGAAAATGTTAGTGAAATTTTCCTGGGCAGTTTGCAATGGAACAGAAGTGTCATGCATAGGACAGGTAAACCATCCTCAGGAGTGACATAAGGGCTAGGTCTGGCACCTAAGGATCTGTGTTTTCCACAGAAAACAGAGGCAATGGTGCCACTGGGAATAACAGGGCTGTGAATGAATGAATACCAGAAAAATCTTTATCACATCAGCTTGCATTTTCTATCTCTCTCTTTGTTTTGAAACACATAATTACATCTGGGTGGATTGCATTGCACACAGTCATGCAATTTTGAGACATTTTACATTTCCATAAAGGCAAAAAGTGTGCTATTTAATTAAATTTCTTGTTGCTATGTGACAAAAACATGACAGGCTATTTTTATCATGGTGCTACCATGTAGTGTTGCAGCATTGCAAGGGCTTGCATATAGTTATCAGGTATTAATTCCCATCTGGGAAAAAGTAATTTTGTTGTGTAGGAAAAAAAGGCCCAGTCATTGTATCATGCCACACTCTATTCCCATTTCTGAGCTATACTGTTGCCACCAACTTCCTAGCTGAAGCAGAAGTTCAGAAGGAATTTTCTGTAGCCAAGAGAAGTGATGACCTTGCATTGTTGAACATCAAGTTGTTAGGATTCAGCTACCCAGATGAACTGGAGATTTCAGTTGGGAGACATGCTCAGGAGGAGTCATACAAAATAGATTGGTATTCCAAGAAACTAACATCAGTGTGACTTTGTAACTTCCAAAAGGAGTGTACAGTCCATGAACTTCACAGCCAGGCAAGGTGCTATATGATCATAATAAAAAAGTAATTACTTCTTCTAGAAATGGTGTGCTGCTATACATTTTTATAGGAGGATTTTATGGCAAAAAAGAAAACCCTGTATCTATTATACAGTACCATTCAGTATAAAAATGGCTTAAAATTGATAATTGTATTTTATCATCAATAGTTAAGCCTGAAAAAACTGAATATATTTTTGTCTCTGTAGAAACAGAATACAGTGTTTTCCTGCATTACCCTTCCCCCATCTACAACCTTCCATTTTAAAGTCAAACTGTAATAGAATGCCTTTACATTTGATATAAAACTTTTCACCTATTTTACACTCTTTTTTTACACTTTTTCTTCTTTGGAGAAAAGGACAAAGTAAGTTAAAGCTCAAATGTCCTGAATTTTTTTTTTTTGTAACTTAAACAAACAAACGAAATGTTCAGGTGTTCTTGAGAAAACAAAGCTAAAATTTTACATCACAGTGCTGTGGTTTTCATACATTCATGGACATGGTAATTAAGGGTACAGAAAGATCTGTCCTTCACCCTTGAGATCTGTGTTTGCCCAAACCACTGTATTACACAGGGATGCTCTCCAGTGTTTTCAGAAGCTCCAGGTGCCTGTGAAATGTCAAGCTGCTTCATGTACTTACAGATTAACAGCACATGTATGATTCAGCTGCATTTGGGCAGTGACCCTTTCTGGTGGGTTGACCTTGGCTGGATATCAGGTGCTCACCAAAGCCACTCTATCATACCCTCATTAACCATAAAATTGTTACCACACCTAAATAACCTTACAAGTAACTTTTCTGAAAAGCCAGGCACTTTCAAAGATGCTAAAATGTTTTATCAGACAATATGACTCCTATCCAACTCATCTGAGTCATAATTAGGCTAAATACATTGCTGCTTTTCCACAAGGCTTCAAAGCCTCATTCCATGAACCACGTGGAGGCAGTATGGACCTTCCCCAGTTAGGTACCAAAGAACAAGGTCTTATTGCCTAATTCTCTGTGGGGCAGAACCAGAGTATTTGAATTCCTCAGGTCTTTAGGTATAAATTTGTTACAAAAGGAACAGAACAAGTGAAGGGACACCATGCTATCTAAAAATTCAGTGAATTTAAATGTTGTCTCAGCTTTTCTATGTCACAGAATCATAGAATCATTACGGTTGGAAAGGACCCTCAAGATCATCTTACACTACACTACTCTTATCCCTAAATCATCCCCTGAAGAACCACATCTATCCTCTTCTTAAAACCTCCAGGGATGGTGACTCCACCACCTCCCTGGGCAGCCTATTGCAATATCTCACCACTCTTTCAGTAAAGAAATTCTTCCTAATATCTAGTCTAAACCTACCCTGGCACAACTTAAGTCCATTCCCCCTAGTCCTGTCACTAGTCACAAGGGAGAAGAGGCTCTAGTATGCCTTGATCCTCCTAGAGCTCAATGATGGGTACAGTCTACTTCCCTAAACAATATACACTTTCCACCCCCACCATCTCTTACAAACTAAAGCAGCTTGCAATACAGTTAGAAAGATGAAGTCTATTATATGAGATAGCAAAGCTGGATAAATTTATCAAATTGACACTATTTCTACTTAGTTTCAGTACAACAATCCTGCATCTGTTCATTGCTTGTGTGATGCAAAAAAAATGAGTATGTTTTCTTGAGTTCTTTTTCTCTGAAGAGATCCATAATGCTCAGCCCACACTTTTGTTTGGAGTAGCTGCCATCAAATCAATCTCATCTCCATCATTAGTGATTTTCTTGTTGCATCGTCAGATGCAATTAAACCAATCATGCCTTTTCAATTAACTACAATTACCTTAATTAAATGAGAATAACAACAAGAAGGGAAAAAAAAAAGGAAAACAACTCCCAAAGTTAATCAAGTTAGGGTATTCTTATTTACAGATTGCAATCAGGCCTCTGCATGTTTCAGTCCAGTTGCCAACTTCCTCACAAATCGACCCCAAAGAGTTTTAAAAGAGCAGTAGCCATATACAGTCAGCTCAATTTGGAGAGGGAAGTCATGTGGGAGATTAAACCTGCTCTGATAGGTAAATGTAAAGGAGGAAACTTTCCCAGTGGCAAGAACCCAAGCCCAGATTCCAAAGAAATTCTAACAAAGATCTCAGAGAGAGACAAGTGCAGCTAATAGGAAGGAAAACATTCAGTGTTCTGTCAAAAACAGGCAGTTAAATATCTGTTTCATTTAAGGTAGCATGTTAGAATGAAGATTAAGTAAACACAATCTGATGTTTCTGTATAAAATCTGAGATTTCCATGAGCTGCTATAAATTGATACTGTATGATTTTATTCTACATAAAGAATTGGACTCTCTTTTCCCTCTACTGGAGTTACATTACTGTACTCACTAAGACAACGGAAAATAATGGGTACTCAGTACTTTTGGAAAGCCTGATAGTTCTTTCTTTAACAAATTTAGATCACTAGATGAGGAACTGGACATGATATTTACATTAACACATAATTTTAGGAGTAATTTCCATAGAATGAAAATAATGTCATTTACACTTATTCCTGACGCAACTTTGTTCCAGGTTCTGCTCCCAACATTATGTATGTTGTTGGCTGTTTGCTACTCAGAGATGAATTTGTAGGAAAAGAAAGAACAGTTTATATTTTCTTAAATGGCCACTGGTTACTCTGTTATCTTTTTAATGTAACAGGAGTTAAGAAACCCTAAGTCTTCATCACCATCTTGGAGCAGTGATGTTTCTTGTGAATGAACTCTACATGCACTGCCTGTGAGTTGATTCATTTTGAAGGGCAGCTCTGAAATGCACAGACTAGATTCCTTTTGAGCTGCCTGCCAGTGTTAAACATCACAAGGTGACAAAAAAATATGACATCCAGGCAGTGGGGACTTTAGGTTCATGAGACCAATCTAAACCTAGGCTGGAGCACAGCCCTCAAACCACTTGTGAAGCAGGTGCAAGAAGTGGGTCTTAACACTTCAATATACAGATTCAGTGAACGGTACTGGGTCACTGGCTAATGGAGATGGAGATGTAGCCTAAGTTTTGGTGTATGATGAATTGGATACAGAATTGTCTCTTTCTCACAACAGGCTGAATAAAAAATGGGAAGTAGTGTGAAATGTAATCCAAACTAGCTCCTGTAACACATGGCTGTGAAAATGATGAGGGATACTGACATATGTGCATAGCCATCTACTTCTAGCCTAGCATTTCTCATGTATGTCCTTTGTCTCCTTTCAATGCTGAAGCCATCTGAAGTCAGACTGATAAAAAACACTTCCCCACATCTTTTCACAAAGGATCATGATCTTCCATCATGTTCCATTAGCCAATATTGGTTAGATATTATAGCACAGCTGGTAGGATAATAAAGCTGCAGAATTTTCAGAAAGATTAATTTGTTACAATTGAGATTAAACCAATTAGCTTCATGCTACTACCAGCCCAACTAGTGTGTTGCAAGCATGTAATTTCCCTCCATCAAACATAATGCTTGACAAAAAAGTGGATAAAAGACTGCAGGTATATGGATGCTTTTATGAACACCAATAAAAGGAGAGAAAATCTATGAAAAATACATTCTGTATTCCTGAAACACTTCTTTCATTCATGGATGTGGAGAATTTTTGGTTATCTTTCATTTTAAACTTTTATACCTCACTAAAAATTCATAGCAATTTATAGCCCAATATCAAGTAACTGTTTGGGTTGGGGTTTTTTTTCAATTTGAGGTTTTCTTTGTTGTTGTTTTGGGTTTTTAATAACTCAGATTAAATACATTTGTGTTCAGGAATATCTTCTATATCAGTGTATGCACAGAATGGGAGGGGAAGGATAAAAATCAGTCCCAAGCCTGAATTGAAGCATTTTGAAGCCATTTTAAAAAGCCAATTCTTTGTAATTTTCTTAGAGCTAGCTTCTTGGAATTATTTTCCTGCACTTATAATTCATTGAAGGAAGAATCTATTAACTTTCAGCCAATTTTTACTTTTCTATATAGCTATGATTCCTTACAAGAATAGCTAGGAACTGATTTAGCAACTCAGTACTCCCACAACATAAATATAGATAAAAGAAGATTGGGGGGGGGGGAAGAGAAATGAAAAAAATGGTTTAGAGACCTCTATTCTAGTGAAGGGAGGGAAATAATTTCTAGATATCTTCTGACATACAAGGGTGGATGCTCAAAACAATTTATTTTGTAAATGTTATTTTTGTGTTTGTTTTCCCTCAGCTCCCGTTATTCTGTTAAACATGACTATGAAGAATGAAAAGCACTAGCTAATGTCACTGTAAGATTTATGCTCAAATCTCTGCTGTCAACATTCAACACTGAATTGTTCTTCATTTTTATTTTAGGTCTTGGCTTCATCTGAGTAAAGAGGAGTAAACTCTGCCAAATTTTATGTTGATATTGGATGGAATGCAGATGTTCATGGGAAACTAAGCTGAGACTTCTAGATTTATTTCAATGGAGAATAAATTTCATTTTCATTGTTTCCCTAGAGTAATGGCCACTGCAGGAGTTCAATCTATAATGTTTCCCTTTCTATTTTATAAAGTATGGCTCTTGATGGTGATACTATACTGCAGAAGTGTAAAATACACTTCAGTGATGACTTGCACCATTAAAGCCTGAGTAAAGACATTTAGGCTAAGATACTTATCAAGTATGCATGCATGTCTATCTGACATCACAGAGCTCATCACATCTACAGCTCATCACAGAGCTGTAGAAGTGAACTTGCTCTTCCAAGATTCTTCACAGCCTTTGATAAAAGGGAAGGTACCACATTGGTTGGTTGGTTTTCTCTAATCTGTTCCCACAGGTCTGTGTTGTCATACTGTGTGCTTTGCACTGCATTAGTGGAATTCATTTCAAATCTGCTGAAGAAGTTCAGAATGAAACTTTGTATCACCCAATAAGCAACAGCATAAAACTCTCTGACCTATTAATGCTACTTCTGTAGCATCTAAATTCTCAGACTAGCAGGCACTATTAAAGAAATCCTCACTCCCCAAGTACCCAGTCAGCCCAAGCTCATTCCAAATGTAGGCATTAAAAACTCTTAATTTCTTTTCATCTCTCAAAGTAGAAGAACCTACACAGTGAGGCAAGAATTCAAGCAAAACAAAGGAGGACAAATAATTAGAGAAACCCAGGGCCACACAAAAGACTTAAATACACTTTTTATGGTACAGGTTTCTGTACTTTATTGTTATTAATAGCTCTTATTATTATATTAGCTACCATAGAGCTATATTAGGTATTCTATAGCTATTATTGTACTACACTTTATTTACTTTTTACATTTGCAGATCTATTTAAGCTGGCAAGAACAGACATCAAAAAAGAGAGAAGCAGTATAATTTCATATTAGAACACACATAAATAAATGTGAACATGCATCTCTCAAAGCTAATTAGCACTGTGATTTAGTCACAGAAATCCCAGGAGTACCTCCCTAACAGGTATGTGTTTTAAAAGGCATCAAAGCCTCCCAGGTGCATAGGAGAGTCTAGACAGAAAGACTCAGTAAGCCAGAGAGTTGGCAGACTTAGCTTTTAAATCTGTAAAGCAATGAGTTATTGATCATTCAAAATTAATAACCTCCTCAGTTACATCTGAAAGAAAAGAAGTCCACTAATTAACACAGTGAAAGAAAAGAGGCCAATTTCTCTTGGGCTCTGGAGACATTCTAAACCCAGCTGGACACTCTCCTGTGCAACCTGCTGTAAGTGACCCTGTTCTGACAGAGGGGTTGGACTAGATGATATCCAGAGGTTCAACCCCTAACATTCTGTGATTCTGGGGCATTCTGTGAGATCACTAATGCTAGTTTTCTGGCTCAGTCAGACATGCTCTGTAAAAAAATCTCCCTGCCTCTAGGAAGGTTTAATAATTCCAACATCTCCATTTTTCTTTCTCTTTTTTTTCCCCCCTGTGCAGATGAAATGCATGGACTGTTTTCCTCCAAGGACATGCATATCATAGTTTCCATGGCACTGTTTGTTTAAAGTATAGAATGCACTTGGCCACACTTCAAACAACATGTCATGTATTTCATCTTTCAGCCATTCTGACAAAACAAAGTGCATGAGGTCCAGTAATGATGAGGATGTTTTTGTATATCACTCGTTCAGGTGAAAACTGAAAAGGTGAAATCAAGTGTAGACCGATTAGAAAACGCTGCCAGTGAGTGGATGTAATCAGGCTGACAAAATGTCACACCTCAGACCCATTTTTGGGTCATTTAGAGATCACAGAAGGGCTCAGGGCAAGACATGACAGATAATAAACTAAATCGCTTCGACTGGTTTGGGCTGGATCGCAATTGCTAAGGATTAGAAATCAATTTTACATTGTATTCTCTTTTCTTTTGATTCCCATTCCCACACTTTTTTTTCCCCCCTCAGTCTCTGCCATTTAATGCAGGCTGTGTGCCAGAACCATCTTAAAAAGTCTGCTCTGCCAGATGTCACCCTTTTGCCCTTTTGCTCTGTCTGCAAATTATCTTTTAACGGCATTTGAAATGAAGTTAGTGAGCACACATTCTCTAGTAAAAAAGACATTATGAATAACATCTTTTGTGTTTGTGAGTAACACCTACAAAGTACAGAGCACATTGACTACATCAACTGAATCCTTAAAAATGATTATTCTTAATTCTTAGCTATATGAAGTGTATCTCAATGGTGTTTCTAGCCTCTTGTATGCCAGAGGTCTATTCTATTATTTCCAAAGGATAAAACTGTTCTTGTTTGAATTCTTTATGTGGGAACATGACTGGTTTGCTAAGGTTTTTCTCCTTAAACTGTTGTGCCTGTTGATTCTCAAGTTATAGGCATGAGTAAAAACATTTTGTTTTCATTAAAAGAGCAGAAAAATCATTTCTACACCTGTTTATTGACTAACCAAACCTACACTGGCCGGTTCATATGTAGCCATCTACACAGGTAGTATGTAGCCATCTACAAAGCTATGTATGAAGACATTCATTCCTGCCCTGGAGCAAAAGTCAACACCAACAATGATACATTCACCAAGATCAAAACTGAGGTGTTAGGGAAACTTGACTGCCAACCATGTATGTGCCTGGGAGATTTAAGACATCACAGGGTTAAAAGTGCTTTTGCACATGTACATATCTGGGTAAGTGCTGAAAAAAACCAAATCATCATCTCTTCCTCATATGGAAGTGATATCTATTACCCTTCCTTGACATAAAAAAGTGATTTTACACTGACTAATTTCAGAAAGGTCTATACTGCAGGGGTCTATTGATGAAACTAATCCAACTCTTGATGTTGGAGTTAAACACAATGAACTACCTTAGGAAATCTTTCTGGATTGAAAAAAAGCAGGAACCTTATTCTATTGAATAACAAAATATGTGCTGTTCAGCCTCTGTTCATGAAATAAGATCTGGTGCAGAATGATGTCCAAAGTTAGGCCATGCAGTGTGTACTTGTAAAGGTTCCACAGGGGTATGTACATCTCTCATTATTATTTCTGTTCCCTTGTTTTTTTTAATTTAAGTATCACATTTTGATGGATATAAGAAAACAGTGACATATAGAAAAAGTATGAAGAAATCTGTAATTTATACAATATTTGAAGACTGAACCTACTTCAGGGGAAAAAAAGAGGCAAATTTAAGTTCTAAATGGCTTGAATGCCATAATGCAAGTAAAAACACGTTATTATTTAAAATATTGGTAAAACACTCTCCTTTATACAACCTCCTATGATAAAATTTACCCTTAAGTGAAAGTGTAGAATCACTGACCTATGTAAATTTGTATTTATCTATATATCAACACTCTTTTTTCATAGCTGCATGCACCCTTCCTCATCATAAAATTGTTCCAAAATGTTAGTGACAAAGCTTTTGGAAGTTTTCAGTGAACTCTGCTTTGAAAATACATGTGAAAATTAGCTCCTGGAAATCATGTTTTGAATCATGAAAAGCAGCCTAGCAGAGCAACAAGAAGTTGAAAAATATTTCTTGAAAGGTCAAATCACTTCTGTGCCTGCTTTGTCTTTGTAAGGAAACTAAAAAATGAAAGACATTAGAACACTGTTTACCTTGCTAAGAATAAATGTCAGTCGTATCGTGAGGTGGATTGAGAACTGGTTGAACAGCAGAGCTCAGAGGGTTGTGGGCAATAGTGCAGAGTCTAGTTGGAGGCCTATAGCTAGCAGTGTTCCCCAGGGTCAGTACTGGCTCCTGTCTTGTCCAACATCTTCATCAATGACCTGGATGAAGGGTCAAGGCATACCCTCAGCAAGTTTGCTGATGGCACTAAACTGAGAGGAGTGGCTAACACCCCAAGAGGTTGTGCTGCCATCCAGAGCGACCCGGACAGGCTGGAGAGTTGGGTGGAGAGGAACATGATAAAATTCAACAGTGGCAAGTGTAGAGTCCTGCACCTGGGGAGGAATAACCCTATGGACCAGTACAGGTTAGGGATTGACCTGCTGGAAAGCAGCTCCACAGAGAAGGATCTAGGAGTCCTGGTGGGCAAGGTGACCATGAGCCAGCAATGTGCCCTTGTGGCCAAGAAGGCCACTGTCATCCTGGGGTACATTAAGAAGGGTGTCACCAGCAAGTTAAGGAAGGTTCTAATCCCCCTCTACTTGGCCCTGGTCTGGTCCCACCTGGTATATTGTGTTCAGGTCTGGGCTCCACAGTACAAGAGTGACACAGAGCTTCTGGAGTGAGACCAGTGGAAAGTTACAAAGATGATTAGGGGACAGGAGCATCTCTCTTATGAGGACAGACTGAGGGACATGGAGGGCTATTTAGCCTGCTTAAGAGAAGACTGAGAGGGGATCTTATCAATGACTGTAAATGTCTAAAGGGCAGATATCAAGAGGATGGGGCCAGACTCTTTTCAGCGGTGCCCAGTGATATGACAGTTCCATCTAAACATAAGAAAAATCATCTTTCCTTTGAGGGTGAAAGAGCACTGGAACAGGCTGCCCAGAGAGGCTGAGTCTCCTTCTCTGGAGACTTTCAAACCCCCTGGCTGGACACATTCCCATGCAACCTGATTTACACAAGCTTGCTATAGCAGGGGGGTTGCACTAGATGATCCCAGAGGTCACTTCCAACCCCCCTCATTCTGTGATTCTGTAAAGGAAGAACACTAAACAGCTACCAAAATCCAAATTACCACCTACAAAGAAATATCTCTGTAACAGTAACAAGACAAATATGAACTTCAAGATTGATGTCTCACAGAATGTTCACTAACATAAGCTGATTTATGTTAACATGGTAGGGCACAGAATTTGGAAGTTGATCTTCAAGAATGGGGAAATTGTCCCTTCTCAAATATAAGTGTTATTTATATATTTTAATGCTTTGCTAGGCTTTCACACAAGTGTTTTGTTTTCTGTAAACCTGTCATATTCTGGATAGCTAATACTGGCCAGCTGCCAGAATGCAGATTAACACCTTCAAAGAAATATTGGACAATTTCTCCTTCCCTTGCAATTTTGCATTATCACTATTGAATAATGTTGAATTTTCTTCTGTCCAGTAAATTTCAGGTCATTATTCTAACAAAAAAATAGTTTGGATATAATCCTTCCCACATCATCTCCTTCAGGATTTTTTTTCTGCATCATCTGTAAGTGAAAACAGATTCTTATGCCATTGTAAGGATGAAGAACTTCACATGTAGAAGTGTCTTGTTCCCTTTCAAACTCAGCAACAGATTAATAAACCCTACCCTTATATTTATAACTAAAAAGAATTCAATCTGAACCCAATAATCTTTGTTGAATAATGCAGTCATTTCCAAAATTCAGACTTCCAGCAGTATGATAATTTAAAAATCTGTCTCTGGTTTGCAACCACCATGGTTTAATTGGAGGCTTCTTGTAGGCAATAACAGCTAGTGAAGGAGGCTACCATTAAAATGCTATCAAATTTCATGGTTCCAGTGCATGCTTCTGTGACATGCTCTACTGGAGAGTGGAAGAGGTTTCCTTTTACTAACCAAATCTTAATTCAGTATATTATTGAATTACCAGAAAGCTAGCAAAAAGAAAACAAGACTAAAATATCCTGAAGACTACTATTCAGCTGCAGTTAGCAGAGACATGCTCATGTGAAGTCAGGCAGCTACTGATTCTACAAGTTACTGGGACATGTCTGAAATCAAATTCAGTCATTATTTTGTTGGATAACTTCATTGTTTTGACTCTTGTTTTCAATCACTAAAAAATTAACTGCAAGCACTGAATTACCTAAACTTGTATCTATGTCCTAGAATAATTAAATCTAGCATAGTTTGGGTTTGTTCTTTTTTATTTGTTTGTTGTGTTTTCCTTTGTTATTGTTTTCAGGCACCAGTGGTATGAAATTCCTGGTAATAGAGAAGATCACACTGAACTTCCCAATACAGAATAACATCCTCAGGAGGAGTCCTTTATATCTTTTGTCAATTACTATTAGTCTCAGTCAGTAGTCTGGAATTTGGCAGTCTGTTTAAAATTCATTGGCTTAATTACTAAAAAGCTTTAGTTCTGATTTATTCTTTTAGACCTCTGAAGTCTAGATACATTTCAAGCAAGCTGGTGGCAGAATTTTGCTCACCTTAAACTCTGTTTTAGGAATTTACAAAAATACAGGTGTGTTTTCATACTAACCTTTGTCTGTCATGATGCTATTATCTTTCTTTATAACATTAATAATTTTAGCTGAAAATATTGTTTTAACTTTGGTAAACTATAGCTGAAGTTTAAATAAACTTTTGCATCCCCATAATGAGACACAAATAGAAAATACAACACATGCAAAAACCAAACCCTACAGCAGTTCTGAAGAGGATAAGTGGGTGCCTTGGGAGCTTTGGAAGAAAAGAAACATTCAGCTATTTGACAAGTTGATTACTTATTTAATATTGAGCCTCAGTACACTAAATTTATAGTTTAAGTTTCACAGTATGATGTGTTCAGTTCTATACAATTTAAAAACAAAAAAACCCCAACTCTCTAAATTGACTAAAGGCAATAGAATTAATCAGAAGACTAGAAAAGAGCAGTGTTGTATGTAATCAAGAATTGGTTTACCAGGAGAACATAAAAGGATAACTTCATAATGCTTATGTATAGTATAATAGTATATATACTTTAAAGTATATTACATATACATTTAAGTATATTAAATAAACACAAACATATATTCCAATACATACAGTTCAAAGTTACCAAAATTACTCTTCTCCAAATCAAAATAACAGCTGAAATTAAGGAATCTTCACCATGATAGTGCACTGGGGCTTTTCTGCCAAAGCTACAGATGCAGCATTTAGGCTGAAGCTGATCTATCTTCAGTGTATGAGCTTTTTAAGCTTAATTCTTATGAGATGTCATACAGTGTTGCAGAAGCAATATAAATTAGAACACAAGCCCTCAGTACTTTGACTGGTTGGCAGTCTAAGGATGTGATAATCTCACTCCATAAGAAAAGTTCTGAAGTTTCAACAGTTTTTGTAAGACATTACCACTCTGACACAGCATTCAAAGCCAACTGTACTACTTTTGCATTCAGAGACACAATTTATTCTGTACATACTTTTGTTTTCCTTGTGGCTTTCTTTTTCTCTCTTCCTTTTCCTTTTCCCTTTCCTTTTCCTTTCCTTCCCATCCCTTCCCTTCTTCTCTATTACAAAAATGGTAAAATGCCAGGCATCTAATTGAACAGTAAATATGAATAGTAAGATATCTCTTCTAGAGTATCAACTCATATGTTGAAGCTAGGTTTAATCATGTGCCTTGAGATTCTTTCAGATGTAATGACTAACAAAATGCTAAAAATAAGATAAGTTATTTAACAGCTCAGTGGGAGTTCTTCATTAATTAACTTTAGGACATCTACCAAAGTCCTCAATTTCAATCTATACTCCCATAATACATATGTTTATTTGCATAAAATACTGCAAAGAAGCAAAAGGTACCTAAAATAATAACCTTGCATTTGTTATTCCTGTTACTGATGAAATCATATTATGAAAAGTTATAGTCACACTGGTGACTTTTGGCATCAGTGATATTCTCAAATTCCCTGCCTAACTTTGTAGATACTTGCTCTTCCACTGGATATACTCCCACAGAATGTATAGGTGTCACAAATGAACTTTACCATCATCCCACCAGCACTCACCTACTCAGCACTTGTCTTCTGCCTAAGCATGTACAGCAGAACAAAGGGTTTCATTTACCCTTACCACCTCCTGACAGAACTCACTAGAAAATAGAGCTGGAACAGATGGAGTTGGCAGTGGTGCTTATACTGCTCCAACCTCACTTCATTGACAGACTGAGAGAAGATTCTGAGGAGACCTTCTGGTGGCCTTCCAGTGTCTGAAGGGGCTTACAAGAAAGCTGGGGAGGGACTTTTTAGGAGGTCAGGTAGTGACAGAACTAGGAGGAATGGATGCAAACTAGAGAAGGGTAGATTTAGGTTGGGTATTAGGAAGTTCTTCACCATGAGGGTGGTGAGACACTGGAACAGGTTGCCCAGAGAGGTGGGGGAAGCTCCATCCCTGGAAGCTTTTAAGGCCAGGCTGGATGGGGCTCTGGGCAACCTGATCTAGGGTTCTATGATTCTAATACATTAATTTAAAGCTTATAGCATTCTTCAAGAATGTGCCCAAATCCCCCCTGTCAAATGGACTTTGAATCCCTACTTCAGGGATCAGCCTCATTGGCAGCCTTGTAACCAGGACTCACTCTGTCCTTCCTGTTGTGAGTGTTCCACATTACAAGGAGAATACATCAAAATACAAGGAGAGACCATGAAAGAATGATTTTATACCCTGATGGTAGAAGTTTTACTGGGAAGAGCAGACTGAAGTCAAAGCCACTGCTTTGGTGAACATGGTTTATGCAATTACCATCCCCAGCTGGCTGCATTTCCCTAGGTGCTAAAAGTACCTCTGCTCGAGTCAAATCATTTTGTTTGTCACTTCCAACCAGTTAATTCCTCTCAACATAAAGGTTGTTGAGAATTTTCTACACTTGCTGTAGACATAAAGATCTAAATAGTCTACACTCACTGTAAAGTCAACTTAAATGATTAACTCTGATGTTTTGGAAAGAGGCATAACAACCATGTTTAGCATAATGAATGTCAATATGGTCAAACTAATCTTCACTTAGTAAATCAGTCCTGAAAAGATTAATGAGACAAAAATCAGGGCCAAGATGCATCATGGCAGACCCACAGGGCACTGCCTCTTTATGTCTTTGGTAATGACCAAGAGATGACCAGTAGTGGTGCATAGCTGCAGAGACATCACCAAGGGAAACTTTGGAAGCTTGAAAGGACAAAAAAGCCCAAACTGTAGTAAATAAGATCATTAAATGTATTTTGCTGTTAATCTGAATGCCAGCTGTGCCTGTGGTTCATCTCCTCCACTGAATACCCCATTCCCTCAGAGAAAATACTTCATATTTCTAATGCTTTTTCTTATCCATGGCAGTTTTATGGGTAAACTGGGATGATCCTAAAATCTGATTTATTTCCACCACATGAGCTTCCATAAACATCCACATGAGCAATGCTCCTTTCCTATTCTTCCTTTGCAAGCTTATTTGACCTCATGAAACTATTCAAGGTAAAATGCCCCACAGGTCTTGCAACACTGAAAAGATTGCAATCTGCTGTTCCAGTATGTTTGTTTAAAATACATTGGACACTGGAAAACATCACATACATTACTTCACATTTCACAATCAAATATGTTTTAAAACTTTCACTGACAGCCTCCCTGCACCTCCAGGAATTGAAGAAAACCAAGAATTAAAGCCTTCTCTGCTTCATTTTAAATTGGAGAGCAGTCTCTGGGGTTTTTTTTAAGAGAGTCTTTAATTTTAAGCCAATTTTCCCTTACAAAAAGAATCTTAATTTTAAAAAGTAAGTTCCAAAATAGTATGTTTTAACATAGCTTTTTTTTTTTATTTGATTATATCACTGACAAGATACAGATTTAATTGTTGAGTAGAAACATTCATATATTCCTTTGGCAAATATCAACAACAGTTATGGGAGTTATTAACAGACATTTAAAAGAGATACTACAATATTTATTCAATGCCTACCAGTTAATAAATCTGACAGAGCCACTCTGAGCTCTGGGAAGTCTACTCTGCCATATATCCTGCCATAGCACTGCCAAGGGCACCAAGCTTTGTGCTAGAGCTGACAACTCCTGGCAAAGCCTTGGGAAGCACACAGTCTGCCAGGAAGAAGATTCTTACTAAACTATAGAGAAATGAAAATTTCCATGTTATAAACTAGGCAAATTTTTGTGATAAATCATTGAAAACAAAAAAAATAAATAAAAGAAAAAAAAGAAAAATAGATTTAGCCATAAAAAAAGTTATTTCCAGCTATGAAGGATCACTGAAACATCCAGTGACAATAGGAAAGCACCAGCAGTGTACAGTGTACTTCAGCTAATCCTAGATTAAATCAGGGGGTAGAATAAATGACAGACAATACAGAATGACATCTCAGTGCAGGCTCACATTTCATAATAAACATGGATCTATGCAATCACAATGTTCCTGTCAGTAACTTGAAATCAGGCTGAGTTGAGGCTGCTTGAAAGTCATATAATGTCAGGGCATGTTTTTAGGAAGGAGCTGATAAAGTTGGGAATCCTCTGAAAAAAGCTACAGCTGTTTTTCCTGCCTGACTTTGACTTTGCCATTAGGTTAAATGAACTTCACAGAAGCAACTAAGACAGGCTCAATGTGATCAATCCAGTCTTCAAGTGCAGAATGCCAGAAATTGTCTCTCCTAACCTCTGGCATTACCAGTGAAAAATTACCAGTCCAACTGGGCTGCTGATTAAGGCCATATTGATATAACACAATATTTACTAATCTCTTCTTGCCCCATCAATTTGGGCAGCACTCACAGGAGTTCACACAATCACACAATCATTAAGGTTGGAAGAGACTTCTAAGATCATCAAGTCAAATCATCAGCCTAGCACCACCATGCCACTAAACCATGGCCCTAAGGAACACATCTAGATGATTCTTAGACCCCTCCAGGGATGGTGACTCCACCACTGCCCTGGGCAGCCTGGGCCAATGTTTAACAAGAGTTTCTGAGAAGAAATTGTTCCTAATATCCAATCTGAACCTCCCCTGGTGCAACTTGAGGCCATTTCCTCTTGTCCTGTCACTGGTAACCTGGGAGAGGAGACCAATTCCTACATTGCCACAGGGTAAAAGATAACTACAGACACTGTTAAAAATAAGAAGTAGTTAACTTGGAAGAGGAACCCAAGATGAAAAGCAGCAACCTCAAGAAATCAGTCTTGTATTTACATAACCTCAGTGCTACCTGCAGTTGTCACTTCTCTGTAGAAGGCTCTTTTATAAAGAACAGATCTAATTCTAAACATAGTGTAGAAACATGAGGCAGAAGACAGACTAATACTGTCTGTTAAGAAGTAAACAAACCAGGGGGAAAAAAATAAACCCCAAACCTTCTAGAAGTTCTGAATGTATTACTGTGAATATGACCATAAACACCCCATGCAACAAGCTTATCTCAGTTTGTAGGTAAGCTATTATTGCAGCAGAACAATCATTGCTATTTATTATTATACCACCAAGATATTTAACTGGTTCCTGTGGAGATCAGAGGAAGGAACAGCATCATTCCCAGAATGCTGAAATTTAGATGGTCTAACAGCAAAGTATTTTATCATGCATCTTAAGTAAAGCCAGCAAACAACACCCCCCCTTTCTATATTTCTATATTAGGAATAGTCAAAAGGGGAGAATTACATCATCTGTGACCAAAACTGTTACTGTAATCAATGAGCATTTGGATATTCCCTGGCATCTGCACTGTGCAAGTCTCAGGACACTCCCATTTATTTAAGTTAATGTCTGTGCAATTACAGTGAGGAGATAGTCACACTTAAATCTTCCTTTTTAAGCAAGGTTCATTAGGATGGGGTAGAAGAATGTGAAATTATAAACTTGTGGGTGTTAGACAGTAAAAATCATTTGCAGTCTCTCAGCAGCAGCTTGGAAATAACAATTTCTGCAATATCAAGTCATGTCAAATAATCTACCATCCATAAAAACCACAGCACTGGATGCAAGCTAATGAGGAATGCTGAATCTGGGAACAAGTAAACCTGTCAACTCAACCCCACATGTCAGACATGAAAGGTACAATGCTCTCCAACACAGAGCAAAATGCTCTGTAGCTTTTAATATACTCCCTCCAGATGGATTTGGTCAATTAAGCAGAATAAATGGCCAAAAGCCTTCACCAATTTGCTTGGTTCCTGGATTGGAGCTTCCCCAGCAAATAGTTCAAGTAGTAATTGTTTGGTATTTGTTCATCAGATAACCAAGCTCTACAAAAGAGCTCCAAGGTCTCTGTCTACAAAGCATGCTTGAAACTGACAGTAGTGCCTGAATTTAGGATATGGAAGTGAAGAAAAAGCCAATTTTTGTGACCATTTCTAGAAGCTATACCTCAGGAGGTGGAGAGGGTGGCCACCAAAGGACAGGGAAGGTTCATGAAGATTTAGTAAGCCTTGGCTAAGACCTTATGTGAGATCCTAATGAATCCCCTATGAGTTTATACAACAGCACAGCAAAAAAAAAAAACCAACCCAAAAAATAAAACCAATCAAAAAAAAGCCCCACCACAGAACCATTTCTTTTTTCTTTTGAGGAAGGGGTTATTTTTGTTATGTCACCAGGCTAAATGGGCCATGAAGCAGCTTCTTGACAAGTCAAAATGTTTACAAAGTTGTAAACTACAAAGACAGTTTCTATTTGAAAGAATGTTTCTGAAGTGGTGTACCTGTAAATTAGGAAAATAATAGCTACTTGCCAGTTGATAATAGCAAGAGTCTAGAAATGACAACAGCAGTCTGAAGTCTGATTTGGTGTTTTGCCTGCCCCTAGACTATGCTGCCCATGGGAACAAATGTAATTTGAAGACCCAGAGGCTGGGTGGGAGCTAGGAAAGAAGTTATTCTGTATGGCTTTGTCTCTACAAGAAGAATTCTTTCCTACAGAAGAATTATATGAGGGAGTATCAAATCATGCTCTACATTTGCAGAATAAGCCATAGCACAATTTGAAATGAAAGGTATAAAGTGCAAAAACACAGGCAGCCTAACAATACCTTGAGGCTGTTTCCTTCATTAAAGAAATAAAAATAAAACAACAAAAAAATCTCCATGCATAAAAATGGAAGATTTTTGGAAAAATTGTCATCTGCTCCTCCTCTACCTTGGCAAGAATAAGATGAATAACAAAGCTTGCCCTTGTCTAAGCCTGTGAGTGTCATTGTGGGTGGGTACAACTTGAGCCTTTCTAACTACATTAAGCAGAAGAGCAACCTGAGGCAAGCAGAGTTGGCTCTCTCAGGGTGTGCTGAGGAGAAACTGTGATGTTCCAGAAGCCAGAAATACCAGCAGAAGGATGTGACTCCATTGGAATAGGGGTTAGTTGATTGTCCCTGTTGAAGCCTGTTCAAAGCCATTTCCAATTACAAGGTTTTAAGCACTTGGCTTAATGAAGACTTAATGTTAGACTGAATGAAGCCATTCTTCTGTGAGTCATTTAGATCTACAGAAGAACTTCATCTCCTAAACAACAATATTATTAAAATAGCCTTTTCATTTCTGGGAGTGGAGAATAGGATAGGAGAAAACATGATGAGAAAGGCTGCATGTAAAGTCTGTCTTTTTGATCTTACCAGAGGAAGGAAGTCTTTAAAAACAGGCAAAACCAGATCTATATTAAATTTTCCTAGTTTTGCATATTGCCATTGAACTCAGATTATCCTGTCCTGTGATCCAAAGCTACAGAATTCAATGAAATAAACACAAAAAAGACTAACTATTTTGAAGCTTGCACACACACACTGTGGTGATTTCTGCCTACTGAGCTTCTAAGTTGAGAAACAGTCAGCAGTCTGATGTCTGAAGCAGTTCTGGCAATCATACATTAGGCTATGTTGTGTAGGTGAGAGTGGCAGGTTTCAAAGAAATGTCTGTGACTGTAGCTACTACTCAGACTAGTCTGAAAGGTCACATAAATAAAGTCACTAAGGCTTTTGAGTTTCCTTAAGGAAAAAAAACTTGTTTATTGTTCATAATTTTGAGTGAACTTAGAATAATTCATTTCCCTCCATTGACAGCATTTGATATTTGTAGTTTCACATCTTTCTGTTGTGAAGTTGGATAGTCCCTGACATAGGTGATCTTTGAAATTTTCCTTCCATTTAAATAAGAGCACCTAAAGGGCAGGAACTTATATGGGAGAATATAAATATTAGGAAATAGTACTATCAATCCTTGGGAATTAAAACTGCTGCCTGCCTCCCAGCACAACACTTTGATCAGCCTGCTATGATGCTTTGATGTTAATGCATCAGCCACATTAAGATTTAGTCAGATTAAAGAAACCTTGAATTTCACCATTCTACAATAATAAATTTTATTTTCTCAACATTTTAGATATAAAATCATTGTACAAGCTCTAAAACTTTCTTTCTGTTTAGGAGAATCATGATAGCATTAAACATGGTGTGAAATAATCATTTATGGTAGACTAAAAAGCATTAGATTCCAGGCCTGTTAGTGCCAATGAAACAACATAATAGAGCTTGACAAAATGAGCACAGTCATAACACACATCTTCCACAACAGCTTCCAAGTAGCAGAGAAAATAAATCTCCTTTAAGGGCCTTCCTAAAGATTTATAATAAATAGGTAAATTAAAAAGGCAAGAGTAAATTTTTTTCTGGAGGAAATATTCAAAGGGGGCACTCTACTGGATACTGCAGTGAAGAAGGAGAGATATGACAGCTGGGAAAACAAGCTCTGAGAAACTCACATTATTAATATTTATGGTTAGGGGAAACATTTCTAAAAGACACTTTTACTTCATCAGTTACTTGGGTATCTTGTCATGCTGCACATCACAATTCCATCAGAAAGATGCATTAGTATAACTCAGGAAAACACCCTCACAACAGATGACATTTCTTGACCATCTGAAATTATATTAGGACCATGCAGAATGAGTTCTTAACACCCTTAGGATCACTGCAAACATTGTCCTGGGCACAATGGAAAAAGGCAACATGCAAGTGATCTCTTCCAATTAAATCACTATCATTATAGCCTAAGCACTATCAGGAATACTTATTTATGTAAATAATTCTTTTTTCTGCTGATAAAATAAACATCTGTTGATGCTGTTTTAACACTTCCACACATTTACTTTCTCCAAAGGATCCATGACTATCCTATGAAAAGAGGAGCCCTGGAAAGCAACTTTATTGATGCCATATGATTAGTGTTATTATTTCTACTACTAAATAACAGTTCCTTCAGTTTCAGCTGAGACCTAAGTCAAGGATGCACTCATGTTCACCATATCCCACTCTAATGGCTGGGTTTTAAACTATATTTTCAATTTACTAACCATTTTTAATCCACAGATATATTTTTCTATGTCTAATAATAATAAAATATCAAGGGGCCAGAGAACCTGCCCAATGAAGAAAGACTGAAAGGGTTAGGTATCTTCTCCATGGAGAAAAGAAGGCTTGGGGGACCTCAGCACAGTATTCCAGTGAAGAGAAAGAGGTGATAGGTAAAAATTCTACCAGGAGAAGTTTCATCTTGATATAAGAAAGACATTTTTTTTTTCTTACAGTGAGAACAATCATTCCCTGGAACTACCTCCCTAGGGACATAGTAAGAGTCCCCATCACTGGGCTTTCAGGATGCAATGGGACAAAGTGCTAGATAACATCATCTAGGCTCCTTCTCCTACAAAAAGTAGGAGCAGATGATCTTTTGAGGTCCCTTCCAACCTGGGCTGTCCTATAAGGCTGTGATTCTATGATCTTCAATGTAAGTTTAAAATGGAATGAGTTTTTGAAAGCATAGTAGCAGACACATGAGACCAATTTCCCAAGCAAATGTTATTGCTTTAGCCTTCCTAGGTTAAAACCAACCAACCAAAAAAACCTACAATAAGCAAACACCCCCCACCCAAAAAACAAAAAGACAGAAGAAAAAAAGATATCACAAATAAGATAATTCCCAAATGTAATAGACATGACAGAATTTTTTGAAGCAGTTCTATAAGGATGACAACTTAATCCATTATCTCAGATGACAAAAAGGGGCAATTAATAGCATCAATTTACCAACTAGTTTTAACACTTATTGTGGTCTTCCAGTATCTGAAGGGGGCTACAAGAAAGCTGGGGAGGGACTGTTTAGGAGGACAGACAGTGATAGAACCATAGAAAATGGTTGTAAGCTAGAGGAGGGTAGATTTAGGTTGGATATTAGGAGGAAGTTCTTCACCATGAAGGTGGTTAGACAGTGGAACAGGTTGCCCAGAGAGGTTGTGGAAGCCTCATCCCTGGAAGCTTTTAAGACAAGGCTGGATGGGGCTCTGGGCAACCTGATCTAGTGGGAGGTGTCTCTGGCCAGGCAGGGGGATTGGAGCTAGATGCTCTTGAAAGTCCCTCCCAACTCTGACAAGTCTAGGATTCTATATTGTATTCAATAACACTTGCGAACTCAGAAAGCACTGCAAAACCTGTATTTTCTTTAGAATCAGGTCCCATGGACTTGTGCTTGTCCAATTGCTTTAACTGTTCAGAAACTGAACAGGAAACTGGTCAGGAAGGGCTGAGCCTTCCTCTACCAAAGGTAAGGTTTCCTTCTCTAGGCTTCTGCATTTCACAGCACTCTAACCACAAGGAAAAAAGTATGCTCTACAAACACATGCAGCTGCTACCACTGTGGGAAAGACAAAATATAGCTTTTTAAAATAGTTTTTGTAAGCACTTCTAGTGCAAACACTCTCACTGGAATTTTGTACTGCTTTGCCCTCTGTGGCCATTTGTTGGAGCACACATTTACCTCCCTGAATGATTGCCAGGAAAAGGGATTGTGAACACCACCTCCAGCAAAGCAAATTACCAGTTTGCATGTGGAAGAATCACTCTGCTGTTGCATTTCCCAGCCCTCTTCCAATTCTCCTTTTAAAAGCATCTCTGTTCTCACTCTTCTAGTAATAAGAAGATATTATAGACTGTACAACCATAGTACAGGAGAACTGACTGAGAACTGCTGGAGAGCAGAACTTATCATCAGGCAGCTGTGACTGTGCCATTTACCTATCTGCTTTTGAAGTCTGTTAATCTTTTAATGTAAAGGGAAAAAATGTTAGCAAAGGACACCAGAGCATCTGCACAATTTCCTTCTCTTTCTCAGCCTCAACCAGTCACATCCATGTGTGCACACACACAGCATTTATTTCTTTGTTCAACTTTGGTTATGACAGTTCTCAGCTAAAATCATCTACAGGATTTTTCCAGTTACAGCCTTTCAGGAGGAATTTCATTTATACAGGCTGAAAAATGGCAGAAATTTTTGTCAGCTGACATCCACAGAATTTCCTGATCTTATTCTAATCATTTTTAAACTGTTATGGTGAAACCAGTTAAAGAGCTTTGAAATGGAAAATCCCAGTCTTTACAGTTTTTGACTGCTTTTTATCTAGTCATTGGTCTCATTGGCATTTTCTACTTAGAAAGAAATTCTTTCATTAAGTGGGAATAGATTTTTTTTTTTAGCTGACTAGAATCTTTCAGACAGTAATTTTAATGTACACCTTTATTCTAAGAAGTGAGTTTCTTAAATAACATCTATTTGCTCTCTGAAAGCATGCTAAGAGCCTTATACAACACACTCCATTAGCATGGAAATGGATTTTTTCTGTGTAATTTACTTTTCTGCCACTGTATTACATTATAGCTGCAGTTATCAAAAAGAGACTGGAAAACTCTTGTTGTACTTTGAAGTGTGAAAGATTCCAGCTGGTTTTTGCATTGTACTTCTAATGTGGTACTTTGTAATAAATATAAGTGTGTATGTGTATCAATACATAAATACATTTAAATGTTTTGCATTTCAGACACTTTTAAGAAATAAAACATCCAAATGTTGCAAGAAACATGTGAATATATGAGCATATCTGAGAGATTCATTAGCATAACCATGTAAATACTCAGAATTAATATTCCAGGCATGATGATAGAATAAATCAAGAGTAAGTAGGAATGAGATTATTTTGTTCACCTGAAGCTATTTGTTGCTAATATGAGTCTTTAAAAATATACATTGTGGGAAACAGTTGGCAGTACATCACCAAAGGAGGTTATCTCTCAAGTGAGACTGCTGAAAATAATTCCTAATGCAAATTTAACTACACATTACCCAAAACTAAACTAGAAAAATACAAATGTATTGAGGGGGGAAAAAGTACTGAGCAACTCTTCTTTTCTAGCACTGGTCTTTGATACTATGACAAACTCCTGAATGCTAAAGTTGACTAAGAGGCAGTTTTGAATACTTTTAGAGCTTTCAGAGCACAGCAGTATGCCAACTCAGTCTCTTAGGTGGCTATTTTTCTGTGTCATAGATCAAATAAGTCTAGCATGGCTTGATGACATCAAAAGCATTCCTATTTACCAAGTTATTCCACTTCAAGGCTAATGCAGTCAGCCTTGCTGAGATCCTTATTGAGGTCCAGAAGCCATGGTGATAAACTGGACATGTTCTGGGAGCCAGTCAGACCATGCTTTGTTTGCAGAGCATTCACTGTACCTCTAGACCAAGTGAAACACATTGTTCTACTGCTGTAAAAATAAATAAATAAATGAAAGAGAACATTTTTTTTTCCCATAATGCTGGCAAAATCAGTTGAGCACTCTCTGGGCCTGACTTAGGCTGATTGCATGAGGCCCTCTGTAGACACAAAGTGTTACACTATCAAGGTTAATGAACAAAAGGCACCTGAAAGTTCAGCTCTCATGTGTTGGTAGCACATCCAGGTGCCAGAAGCTGCAAATGATGTTCAGTCACTTGCTTCCCAGTCAACACCCCAACATGATGCAGGCTCTTTGCTCTAGGTCTTGAGTTCTGCATTTCTCCCTGCTGACTTCCCTAGCACTATTGTCAGCTGTCATCAGGCTTATACAGGTACCTCCAAACTGGATCTCTTCTCCATGTCATGACTCTCTTTACTCTAAAACCACCTATAAATTTGCTGCTATCACACTCTTTGTCATCAACCTGGTCATCAGTGAAGATGTTGAACAGTTTGAGGATGACCTCAAGGTACAATGCTCCTTCACAGCTAGCAGATGCATGATTGGATCTTCCAAACCCTTTTGAGCCTGTGCACAATTTTCAAGCCACTTAACAGTTTATTCTTTTAGTCTAGGCCACTGCTTCCAGCTTAGTCATTCCAGCCTGCTTTCCATGCCATCCTTATATTGCTCTGTTAGGTTTAGGCATCTAAATTGCACACCTACATGTATCATCATTTGTTTAGATTTTACTACCTGAATCCACTTGCTCTTTAGGGCTTTCAAATTCCTGTGGCTTTTCTATCTGACTCACAGGCATCTCTGATTCTTAATTGTGTGATAGGAAAATGAGGCCATTGCACTTACATGTGAACTGCTGTTGAAATAATTGTAGAAAAATTATTTCATCCATACTGCAAGAGCTACAAATAAATATAAATAGTTCACTATACTAACCTGCCTTGTACTGAGGGGGCCATACCTTGCTTCATGCAGCAATTATGACAAATTAGATTGCTTCTGCATTTTCTAGTAGCTAAGGCATTAGTTAGACATATAAGGATTAAAGTTTATTATCTACAGGTACTGCCAGCAGATGTGTGAAATAAATATCTAAGACAGAAGAGAAATTCCAAATACCTGATCTAACTGTAAACAAACATTTCAGTGTTGAAGTTTCTTACATCAAGTAAGACTTTAAGAATTTCCCCACTCTTCACCTTTAAGGACAAACTACTGCAATGAGAGCTTTGCATAGGGTTAATAAAAGCAGAATGAGGCTCCATCTGTATGAAATGTTCAGCAGCTGGTAGGATCAAAGAGTTCCAGAATGGTCTGCTTTTTGTTGCCATTCTTGATATTGCTGGTTTGGATATGTGTAAATTTGCTGTGCATACATCTTGTTCATGCTACAGGTAACTCTTAGGAGATGCAGAAGACATCAGCAAAGAGAGAAAATCTAATTTTGTCACCTAAAGACTGCATAAGTAAACAAAGACAGCATTAGCAAAAAAGAGTGCACTCATTTGTGAAAGGCTTGAGGGCCAGGTCTCATTTCTTTCAATCAGCAAGTCTCCATAGATCTTTATGAAACCACATTCATTTACCTCTGCTGGGTACCAAGTTATTTCTACAGCAGAAGAAAAGCTTAATAAATATTATAGCTTGTATTCTCACCCTGTATAATTTGTTACAGCTCACTTGCTATCACTGGAACTACACTGGATTGCAAGAAAGGTCAGGCTCAGCTATATCAAAGAACATTTCCTGAGTGCTTACTGAGCTTTTGTGGTTCAGCTTCCCTGCATAGGAACTCTCACTGTGAAAAGTGCTTTGAGGAGCTGGGCTCCCTACATGAAAAGGGTCCAAGGTAGTCTGCAAAAGGCATTTCAGGATATTTATGGCTGTTTGGTGCAGTATAGATGTTATTTACTCATGCAAATGTATGACTGAAGATGACTAAAGGCATTATTTGCATTTATTTTATTGTGCCTGGTGTAGAATTAAAGAAGAGAAAAGGTAATAGTTTATCAAAGTGAAATTTGGTTACAGCTGTCAAAATCCATAAGCTACATCAGCTGCTCAGTTTGAAAAAGCAGTGAGAGGCTATTTGCAGATGTGCCTGGGCTCAAATGTTCATCCCTTGTGACCTTCTGTGAGCCTGAACTGTACTAACACAATGACATTTCTCCATCTCACTTCAGAGATACCTCAGTAAGAGTTAGGATCATTTCTGGAGACTTATGAAAACTGCATGTTCTGCCTTGAGATATTATTTGAGGAAGTCACTCATATATTGATTCCTGATGTTGCTGGGTTTAGCAAGATAAGACTTTTAATCCATCTGCTGAATGTTGCTCTGCCAAAGATTAAACAGCTGGCATGCCCACCCTTCCAAATTAAAAGGGGAGGGGAAAAAAAAAAAGATGAGTGTGTTGATGGATTAAGGAAGGTATATTTTAAGAAATAAGCAAAAAGCAACAAGACATGCTGTTTTCTATGTCAGCATCAACATCTGAAGCTTTAAATACCACTTCTGTCTACAAAGAACAGATTGGAAAACCCCTGTGTGTGGCACCACTATCTATAAAACCAGCAAAATTTGACTCAAAGCAAATGAAAGGCTTTATGCACTCTGCTCAGAGGTGCAGGCTGTTAGCCTACTTACCCTTAGCATCCTCTCTTCTGAAATCAAGAATGTGTTTGGGTTTTTGGCATGGGTTTGGTAGCAGGGGGACTACAGGGTGGCTTCTGTGAGAAGCTGCTAGGAGATTCCCCAGCATCCAACAGAGCCAATTCCAGCTGACTCCAAGATGGACCAGCCACTGGCCCAGGCCAAGCCCATCAACAATGGTTGTAGTGCCTCTGAGATAACATAGTCAAGAAGGGAGGGGAAAAAACTGCTGTAGAAAAGCCAGAAGAAAGGAGGGAATGTGTGACAGAAACAACCCCACAGACACCAAAGTCAGTGAAAAAGGAGGAGGAGGCTGTGTTCCAGGAGCCAGAGCAGATCACTCTGGTGAAGACAAATGGTGAGGCAGCTTGTCCTCCTGCACCCTGTGGAGGACCAGAGCAGGTGGATGCACCCAATGGAGACTGGGACCCAGTGGGAAGCCCATGCTGGAGCAGGTTTGCTGGCAGGACTTCTGACTCTGGGGGCGATCCATGCTGGAGCAGTCTGTTCTTGAAGGACTAAACCCTCTGGAAGGGACTCACACTGGAGGGGTTCATGAAGAACTGTAGCCTGTGAGAGGGACTCATGTCAGAGATGTTTTTAGAGAGCTGTCTTCTGTGGGAATGACACCAAGCTGGAGCAGGGGAAGAGTATGAGGAGCCCTCCCTCTGAAGAAGAAAGTGTTGCAGGGACAAAGTGTGAAGAACCAATTGCAACTCCCATTCCAATCTCCCTGTGCCATTGAGGGGGGAGGAGGTAGAGAACTCAGGAGTGAAGTTAAGCCCAGGATGAAACAGGGGGTGGAGGGAAGGTGTTTTAAGATCTGTTTTTATTTCTCATTATCCCACTCTGATTTTGACTGGCAACAAATTAAACTTATTTCCCCTAGTTGAGTCTGATTTGCCTCTGACAGCAAGTGGTGAATGATCTCTCCATGTCCTTATCTCAACCCACAAGCCTTTTGCTACATTTTTGTCTCCCCTTGGTGGACACCTAGCACCCTATCAGGGTCAAGCCACTACAGAATGCTGTGAACTTGGAAGTCCAGTTTGCTTTAACTAACAACTGTGAAAATCCAGAACATAGTCTGCTAACAGTGAGGTTGGCTGAGCCTGAAGCTAGTATAAGCAAGCACAGCTTGGCTTTCCAAAGGCAATGGAGAAGGGAAGGGACAGTGGGGTCTAAGGAGAGAGCAGGAAGAAAGAGAAGTGTTAATTGGGAGCCTGGGAAGAGGAAGAAAATACCCTCAGTAGAGAATGTAAAACATTTAAGTATCCAAGATAGAGAAGAATGTTCACTTTCTTTGTCATATTTGTTAGTTTCCCCAGAGATTAGGGAATGAAAAGCAACGTTATTAGATTTCTCTAATGAAATAAGCAGCTGAAATGACCTTGAGTGATATATTTGCAGTAGTTAGTATTTATAAACACAATACACTCCTGTGGTTTATGCACGTGTCTTCTTTGCTAGCACTAGTTTTGCACAAATAAAAAGTGTAGAGCTGGGGAAAATGAAAATTATATACACTATGTAAAGAATTAGAAAATAACTGGAATTTCAGATCTGTTCTAAAACATTTCAGCCCTTTGCTCTTCTTGGTTTCAAGTACTTATAACTTCTAGTGTTCAGAGATATAAACTCTGCCAGAAAAATACAACTGGCTTCATTTATGACAAAAGTATATGTGCCCAGAAATACACACACACACACACACTCTCTCATTCATACAGAAGCAAAAGTACAATAATAAATGAAGACACTAAAATTAACAAAAATAAAAATAAAACAAAAAGCAACAAAAAAATAACACCCAAAGAAACCAAACAAAAGCAATCAACACCCCCCCCCCTCCTTCTGAGAATATTAGCTTTAGTCACTGAAGGTGAGGGCTGCAAACACATGGATACAGGTGAATGACCAGACAAGCTGAACAGACCAATACATATTAAAACAGGAGATCTCCTATTGACTGCAGAGGTTTGTAATGGATCCATACTGTGTATGCAGAAGCAGCATAGCAAGGTCTTCCAAAACTTAAAATTGGATATTACTAACCCATCCTAGCTTTTCCCTGGCTTTGGTTGTGACTTGTGAAAGATTCCTTTTTCAATGCATAGACACCAGGTCAGTATTTTTGAAAGAAAGAGGTCTTCTCTTGGTGTCAAAGTCTTCTACAGCATAGAAATTCTCACATAAAAAAAAAAGATACAACTGTGGATTCAGAGGATCAGCATTTTTCTCTGCTGCTTCTGAGGACCTCTGAATTATGAACAGGCTTTGAGGTCCATATTTTACCCTGGATCTGTAAGGAAGTATTTCACAAAGGGTGATATGAGACAACAAACTGAGCAGCATCTACAAAACAAAAAAGGGTCTGAGTGAATAGAAGCATCCTGATCACTTGTGCAGTGTCCAGTGCATTATCTGGGTTCTATATGCTAGATTTCAGAACTAGATTTGGTATCTGAATACTGACCAAAACTTCAGGAAGTTCAAACTGAGGTGGAGCTTTGGCTGGTTTTTAAGGATGTAGTCCAAGGTATAGCACCTTTAGCCTCCAGGATCAGACACTGAAGAATAGCAAAGAAATGCATTTATTATCTCTGTGCTTTATTTCAAAGATATATATTCCATTTTCTACAAGTTCTTCTGGGCATAAGAGAAATACTAGTTAATGGGATAGGTAAGCATAAGTAACTGAGATTATACATTAATGATTTAGAAAGATAGAATGGGAAGTCAGTGCATTAATATCATCATTTAACCTGAACATGTTTGATTTTCCTACTTTAACCTTCAGATCTGCAGATTTAATATATCCAACATTGTCACCTATCTCTTGAGGTCCTGCTATAGGTTTCCTGTAGACACTGGGGAAACTCTTATGACCTCTTTAAGTCATAAGATGATTTTCTTCAGACCATATTATTCTGAACAAATTATTCTCTGTTTTAATGCAAATAAGTTTAATAATTTCAGTGGTTTCTGCACTGAAACGAGAGTGCAGCTTTTATAATTTAAACTCTAATTATCATTTCTTTAATACAAAGTGAGATAAAAATCCAAGGAAAGGTGAAATCTTTACATCTCTTGATTTTTATTCTTTTCCCTGTTGGGTCAAGCCTAGGGGAACACTTCAGACTCATTATTTTGTAGGGCACTCCAACATTTCTGTTGCTTCAAAAGACAGCAACTCATCTTTCCTAACTACAGAAAGCAATGCTGCAGTTTGCATTAATTACAGTCTGCTGTAGTTATGCATTTTATAATTAGTCTTATTATGGTTCATAGAGTTTAAATTTCCTTTTTTGTTCTGCATCCAAATGTAAAAAGCTCCCAAATAACACAATACTCTACTAAATTCTCTTTGGATACTAGCATCCTCTTGCTAAAGTTCATTCATATGAATTCTGCTTCAGGACTAAATCTGTTCTTTTCCCAAATTCAGATTCAAACCAAATAGACAATAAACAAACAATAGTCAATAAACCCTCTGGAGTTCAAATGATCCAGGAGGGACTTGTGGCAAACATCCCATTTCATACTATTACAGGGAAAACAAACTTTCTCTGGTTCATTAACATATGAAAATCTGTACCAGCCTTCCAAAGTTCACTCATGAATTCTAGGATAAGAGGGAGTCCAGTTGGAAGACACAGTAGCCTGTGGATGTGTCACAGGCAAAACCTGGGACAGTCTGAAGACATCTGTGAATTGTTTGCTTTCTGATCCTCTTTTTTGTTTTTCTTGTGTTCTTAGCTACTTCTCCTGCTCTACACTGAAGATTTTGCAGCCCATTGTATGAGCAGCAATATGTCTGTCCCTCAAGGTCATTACAATTACAGAAGTTGTTGCCATCAAAGTGTGCATGGAAATATAAGTTTACTTTACAAGCTTGAAGGTTAGCCTTGAGATCATCTTCCTAATGTTTCAGCCACCCAGCTCTGCATGTTTGTCTTTCTAGCAAAAACAAAAATGGAATGCTCCCCTCAGGCACATGAACTGTATGACTTTGCTGTCTCATCTGAGCTATGATAATTAGAGTGTCAATGTCAGAGCTTTTACAGACCTGCACAGCTTCAGTACTAGCTATCATATTATGCCACTTGACACTACATATCTGCTGGAAACAGCATAGGTGGAAATGAGTGAGGCATTTTCATAGCAATCTGTCCAAATCTTGAAGCCATAAAATTATGACAACAGCAGCACAATACTCTTATTCAAAAACTAATTTGGAATTCAGTCAGTGACTGGCATCATAATTTACCAAAGCATTGGTTGATATACTTTGTGACATCATTAGCAATCACCACATTTCATTACCAAGACAACAAAACTTGTTAGCATTCTGGGTCACAATGTTATCAATGGCCACTACAGGGACTGCTACAAAGCTACCTTGTCCTGTGGGAAGCACAAATTCTAGGCCTTGGGGGTTTTATATAGACTGTGAAATCACTGTGCTTTGTAGCAAAGCAATCAGTGGCCAAAAAGATACCTGCAGGATATAATTTTGGAGGATTTCTCTGCATTTAGAGGTTTCAAGAATGTGGAGTAACACGTGCTGATAGCTGTTCTTAAATTTGTCCAGCAACACTGCATCATGCACAGTGCTGGGGCTATTCTAAATCAGTTTAACTCATTTGAAAGAGCAAAACAGATTTCAGAAAACACCTTTGCTTCATGAGACAAAACCTTCTTGTAAAGGAGAATCAGATAGTCCTGAGGCACTAATCAGGGTAGCCAAATGGACTGCCCACAAATCAGAGCAACTCATAGTGTCAAAGACTTTAGAAAGATTATGAAAGTTCCCTGTAAAGTCTCTTTCCTCAAAGTGCTTTCTTTGAAGGATCCAAGCAGCAAAAATAAAACCTGCCATGACACAATCTGAATGGAATTCATGTTGACTTCCATATGTCTTTCTGACTTCTCTGCCAGTTCACTAGGCAAACACTTTAGAAGAGCTGGCATAGATCACTCCAGCAGCTACTGAATTCTACCATCATCTGAGACAGACAAGCTCCCTCTTTCATAAGCCAACCAGCTGCATAGACCCTTTCTTTGGAAAAGGTCAAGGAAGGGACATCTGGGCATCTGCTTATTGATTTTTAACTAGTCCAGTTTGATTTCTGTCAAAACAGTGGACTTTATTTTGCTGCTAGTATTCCAAAATGTGTCATGAGCTGGTATGCAAACAAGGCCTAGACCCTTTGTTTAGAGTCATCTGTGCTGTGGAGCCTGAGATCTCATTGACCTATCCTACAGAGTCATTAAGGCTGGAAGAGACCTTTAAGATCATGAAGTCCAACTGTCAACCTGCCACTACCATGCCTTCTAAGTATTTGCCTATGGCAGAAAAATGAGTACAGATATTGATTAAAAACTACAAGATTCCCCCTAAAGTAAAGTAATGTTCAGATAACATTAATCATGTGCCTTAATCACATTCTGAACATCTTTTTCCCCCCTATACCCAAATGTCCATTGTATAATGGAGAGCTTTCAGGAAGTTACTTAACACACTTCACTTTAAAATAAATATGTCATTAATAACCTTTTTTGCCTTTTAATCTCACAGTGAGGCAAACATTTTAACACAGTTAATGGAAAAATGTGGAAAGCTAAAAGCTCACAGCTCTGTTGTAAAAAACAGTGCCTTAAGGCCATGGCACCTCAATGGAAGAGACAGAGGTAGTGACACACTAGGAGGAAGCAGGAGCACTAGTGAGGAGCTTACTTGACAAGCAAAATGTCTATTTATATTTATATCAATTCACTTTTATCTGACCTAAGACAGGTCAAGAGAGATGTAATAAACAAAAAACAATAATACACAAGTCCTGTCCTTATTTTTATTTATCTTCCTACATTTTATATTTAATTGTGCTTGTCTATTCCTATACTAACTCACCATCCAACTCTTTAAATCCCAGATAAACACTAGTAGCAGATGTTCAACATCCTGCAGGTCAAATTCCTAGTACAGGAAGAAATATTGACAGGATTCCAGTATTTTTTCATGTGAAACCCTTTTATACATGTCCTGGAACAGCACTCAAGTAATCCTCTTTCACAAATCAAAGCAAAACACTTCTAACTGACTTGGCCTCAGTGGATAAATTATGACTTGGGAATAGACTTTAGCTAGTGATCAATGGATGGTGCAAAAATCATACAGCTTCTTTTATTCCAAGTCCTGTATACTACTACTAAGAGGAACAGAGTTTGTCTAGAAAGGGTGAACAGTGGTTACATACCTACAAACACCAACCCAGACACCAGTTTGCAATGTCTTCCAGAACATGTATTTTCACAGTGTTTCCCAAGAATGAATTGAATGAAGTGTAATTCCTTGGGAAAATAAATATACATACACATTCTGAATACATCTGGTACTCCAGTTTGAGTTGTAATACAAGTACCTTGACAAAATGTGAATATGTACATTTAGGTGGTAGTAGCAGAATGAGTTCTGGAATAAAAGGATTCACAGATGTTTGGATATAGTTTGGAAATTTTGCCTAATAGCTCTGTATCTGAGCTATTAGACTTTCATAGAGTCTAAAAGGAAAAAAAAATATGAAGCATTGCAAAGGAATAGAAAAATCCATGCATGTTTTATGGCAGATAAATCTAAATATGAGCAGTTCCTTTACTCATACTAATGAAAGAATCATTTAAGCAATGTTAGCAGAGTCTCTTATTAGTTGAGTCTGACTGTGAATGAGAAAAACCTGTACTGATAAACATTTATTTCCACATGCAGTTAATCAGGAGGTATATCTATTTGTGCAGACATATTTCCTGTTCATTAACCTCCAGATCCACATCTCTGAACTTTAGCCTGCAGGTCTCCATGTAGAAATCATTCTCAACATGTGTTGGTGCTTCCAGATTGAGTGGTTTCTTGGGCATAAGTCTGCTTAGGTGTTTTTTACCTGCAAATATTTGCCTATCCCTAATTTATCTAGATTTTTGTTTGGTTGTGGGTTTTTTAGTGTTTATTTCATGGACTTGATCATGAGCAATAAGATTTCTTTTTTATTATTTCAATAATTATTTTTCATTAGACTTCTTAAGCTGAAAAATAGTTATTCCTCATGTGAAAAGTTTATTATTGCTTTCTTTAAATACAGTAACACATAGAGGAATGTCATTGTTCAATATATCAGACATCATTTCTCTATAAAGAAATTTTTAAACTAAACATACAGCTTTTCATTTATTCATTTTGACAATCCAGTGACATTTCAGTGACAAAGGAAGTTAACATCATGAATATTTTTATATGCCTGGAAATATTGCCCACCATCTGTAATAGAGCACTGAGCATTGATTTTGAGCAATTGTAGCCCAGGGATACATATTTTTCACAGAGACTACTTGCTCATGTTGAATAATTTCCATTCTACCTACAGTATCTGATTTGCTTTAGAGGCACTTACAGCTCTGCCAGTAAAACTGAGATTGATTAGAAGCACAGTATAGGAATGCATAAGGCATGAAACCATGTAATATACTGAGCCTTAACCCCTTTATCCTTTAGATTGTTTTCTTTCACTTAATTTGTTTTCACCCAGACAAAAATCAAACCAATCCATACAAGACCTCTCTTAACCCCAGGGTCTCATTCTGCCCTCCAATTAATTCCTTCTTCATCAGCTTATCCAACTGACTCTTCAGTTAATTTGAACTTCTTCTTAGAGTTCATATCTTTGACATCCTCCATATTTCAACAAGGTGTTTATAGACTGACTTCCAGGTAAATGTCCTATTCAAGCATGTTCTATGACCTTTTGGTTCTGACCTAGCCACTGATTCAAGCTCTGCTTTATTCACCAGCTATGCTCTTACTGTCAAAATTTAAGCCACTTTATGCCATTCCAAATAGCCACTCTTTTAATTCCAATTATTAAAGGCAAAATCTGACAAGCAAGATAATTTACCTTTCAAAAACAAAACAAACCCCAAACCTGTTGTAGTTTTTGCCTTTTCTTGAATCATTTTGACAAGGTGAGGGGAAAAAATAGTGACATTAAAAAAACCCTATAAAATAGTTACATAAAGGAAGAAGGAGAACATCATGAAGGAAGAAGGAGAACATCATGAAGGAAGAAGGAGAACATCATGAAGGAAGAAGGAGAACATCATGAAGGAAGAAGGAGAACATGAAATAATACAACAGAACAAAACAAAATAAAGGATCTTAAGTAGAAAGGGTAGATAGAGTAGATGCACTTGAAAACAGAGATTATCTTGTTTAAGTAATGTATTCATCAATGGATTTTTTTTCCCCCTGATCATCTTCTAACTGTACTGTAAATCTTACCTTGCTGTGTTGCAAGTAGCAGATGGTTCATAACTTTGCAGCATTTGACTTTATGATGCATCAATACTAAGATGAGTGACACCAGATTAGAGCCACCACATAATCAGATAATTAAGTTTTATTGCATGGATACACAAGAATTAAATTTAAAAGAGCAGTAATATCTGACAGTACCAACATTGTGAGAGGAAAAGAAATAAAAAGAAAAAAAGGAAACAGTGGGCTATGGTTTTTGTTTTATTAATGATGAGTATTGTTTTCAAGAAGTTGAATTGCATGATCATAGAATCATTAAGGTGGGAAGAGACCCCTAAGATCAACAAGTCCAACCAGCAACCTATCACCACATCACTAATAACATTCTTGGAAAACTCAAAAAAATATTTTGAAGACTAGGGGGAAAAAAAAAAGGAATACTTGTGGAAAAGGAAATGATCTGTGTGAGTAGCTAAGCAACAGAGTGAAAACTAGGAATCATGAGAACAACATGTTTAAAAAGGGAGAGAAGATTTTTCCATCAGTGTCAGTAAGAGGGAAAGTTTATCCTGACCAAAGTGATCAGTAGGGTGAAAATAAGCATTATGGGCCATGACTAACAAAAACAAAGTTGCAGAAAGTTTGCTAAAATAAACAAGTAGAAGCTAAATATAGGTCTGAAGAATTCAGTAGCTTTAAATTGCTGAAAACATTCTAAATAGGTGATTGAATTATTTGAAATATGTATTCCAAATAATCATAAATGAAGCAGTCACAACAAAAGCCACTCTCATGACACTTCTTAGTACACTTCCACAAACTCTCTCCTTACCAAGTCTCTCAATATGAGCTTTTCCCATCTGAAGTAAACTGAACTGTTGCCACTGGAATTGAGAACCACTTCCAGCCCTAACTGCTGTCTCAGCTCTGGTTCTCTGAGCTTAGTGAAGGTGCAAGGTCCTAAAAGCAGTTTAAATATTTTTGTACAGCATCAGCCTTGTTCATCTGCATTTCTGGTTCCCATTTTGCAGCTTTGGAATAACCTGTCCTCAGTCAAGTGTGCAGCACATTAAGGGGTGATGTCCAGTGTGGCTGAAGAGTTAACTTCTGACTAAGCCCAAGAGCAAAAAGAAGTGGGACTAGGCTATCTAGGCTTTCCTTTGTTCCTTTGCCTGGATAATCTCATACACAAATGAGCATTCACCACAGTCTCAAAAAAGACAATTAACAGACTTACCTCTGTAGCCCAGATCTGTCTGCTTGTGCCATTTTCCTCTAGTTTTCTTCTGAGAGAAGTTGTCTAAAATTGATGTCACCAAAACACAATAGGTAGCTGTTTTCCCCTCCAAGAGAGCCCTGTGATCTGCCTGCATACAGACAACTCCTTTCTCTTCATTGTCAAGCCCAGGCTAACTTTAAATCTTAATTTCATTGCTATTTCTTAATGTCAAACCACTCTCTACTGGACCCTGAATTAAATCCTATGCTTTTTACCAGTCTAGTTTAAATCAAGTGTTATTAAATGCAGATGGGACATATGCTGTGTTAAATACAGTTTCTCACTCACCATAATTAATTTAACTCCTCTAATCATTGTTAATTGGCATTTTACCTGAAGTTAGCCCAAGCTGCTTCCCTGTTAATTGTCAGCATGATAATTAACTAATTAACTTATTTAAGTAAAAGTGTAAATATCCATTCATGCCATTGCCTTTGGCAGAGTTTTAGAACTTGTGGTTTCCCTAGAAAAGAAAAAGCTGTTTGTCTGAAGTCCACCAGAACTGTGTAAGAGGAGCTTTTTCTATTAACTGCTTTAGTGTATGGGTTAGTTTGACCTGAGCAAAGGAAAAGCTTACATACTGTTCACCATGCTTGGATGTTAATCTATTCTTATTGATTCCCTTCACAAGAAAAGGTACTTCAGAACTGAGGGCCAAATACAAAAATCTTACTTATAAATTTAATAGCTGCTCTGCACTGTCAGACACTACATTTACCATTACAGTCAAGCATGCTGGTAATAAAAGTTGTTCATGATATTTATCTAAATACTCTTCTCTTAAATTCTATTTCAGTAGCCAGGATTTGTTTTTCCTCTACAAGACAATCCTCTTGAAATGTCACATATCATAATGTAAAACTCAGCTTAAAAGTCCAACAAGATAAATGGACTAGAAAGAAAATAATCTGAAAAACAACAGCAACATTGTCTAACACACTTAGTCAGGATCAATACTGTGCCTGTTATTACAGACAATCTTTCAGCTCTCTTTTTTTATTTGGTAAGCTATTAGTATGGCAAAATTCCAGAAAATCCATTTCTTGTTCCAGATGCTTCATGTCACTTTCTCTTAATATTTGATTTACATTTTCAATACCTTCATTTGCTGTAGAGGTTTCTCTGTTACTACCATGAGTCACTACACCCACTGCTCTTTCTTTCTATTACAACAGTTGTCAGGATAGAATTTTCCTCTCCAACATTCCTCAGTAATTTTCTCCTGCCTTATACACTTCCTAAAACTAGCCTTTAGTATACATGGAATATTTTGTCTCCTTCAAGTTAATCTGTCCATGCATTTGCCCTTGTCAAGGCTACAAAGTTCTCTGAGATCCACTGCAACAGGAGATACAATCACTGCTGAACTGTTGTAGGATATGCCCAAAGAGAGATAAGACATCTGGGTATCTCCCTATCACTCTCTTTTTTTATTTCCTCCTGATTTCTCCCATGCTTCTTGTTCACAGTGGTAAGATTTAAAACTGCTTCCCTTTTATCCATGAGATATGCTTCTGTCTTGAAGAGTGATGGCTAGAATAAAACTATGAAAAAATATGACAAATGAAGGACAAGGAATAATAGCAAACAATGTTTTTGCTATGTTGAGACAAGGTGGCAGGAAGTTAATGAGCTAGCAAGTGCATCTTGTGTTGGCATCTCAAACAAAAACATTACTCTTAATTCAACTTTTTTTCCTGAGGTTTTAAGCAAATACATTTTAAATGCAGTTTCCTGTAAAAACATTAATTTTTCCAGACTAAACTCTCTTTTTTTTATTTTTTCCCCCCACAGGCTTCAGCAAGGGCTGGACTGTGGCCAGTGAGATATTAATATACCTTCTAAAAAGACAGTACTACAAGTGATTAAAACTAGTGCTTATATATAATTTCTCCTATATATTTCAATGGGTTTATATTAGATGTAATATGTGGAATAGGATAGAAGAAAATAATGTGTGTATATAGCCATGGACTTACCTGAACTTGAAAACCTGCTGACTTCTCTGCTGTTCCATAGCATGCTTGCCAGTGGTCACAGCACATATCCAGTCTAAACCTGCAAGAAACAGCTCAGCTAAAAAATCTGGTATGAAAAATCAGATACAACAGCTATCAAATGTTCACTGAATGTTACAGACTCAGATATTAGTGTTCCACAGTCTCCTGAGCTTTTCTCTCCCACTAGGCAGCCTGCAGATCTGATGGAAGATGACCTTTTAATTTCTAATTTGTAATCTTTCCTCTCCCTATTTTTAATTGGAATAGACCACTGCAATCTTTTGCAGAGGAATAAACTCCAAGAGTTTGCATAGGATGGCAGTTATTTGTTAGAATTGGATGTCTCCTGTATTAATTAAGTGATTGAAAAGTGACACTGCAAAACAAAACTGGGCAAAAGAAAAGACTTTGTTAAATGACTTCAGTCATTTCTCTCAGCTAAATGACACACCAATTTGAAGGGTTTGCAACCTTCAGACCCTCAGAGCTCATTTTAAATGGATTTTTTACTAAATATGTAATTCTATATATTCCAGTGCAAATCCTTGAGGAAAATTTAATTGCTCAAGTCATTAAGGATTTAAAACTGACTCAAAGTAAGTGATCAACCAGAACAAACTGAACAGAAATAGTCAAAAGAAAGACATATCTATATTTTTTTAAGGAAAAAAATCATATTTAAAATGCATTTTGCTAAGTAATAGCCCAATGCCAACCTGAGCAAGGGAACTTTTTATGTACAAATCTTGTTATGTCAGCCTTAGGAGCTCTGTGATTGTCAGAGTGTTTACAGAGCTAATCACAAGAGCTGTGCTTGGCTTCCCAGTGACTATCTGCTAAGTCTTTTCCTTCACCACTGTGATGTGGAGAGTTAAAAATGACAGCAAACACCACAGTGACTTTAGGGTGAAAGGTCTGAAAAGCATCAGGACAAACATTTCTGGAAGTTTGAGATGAGCATATAGACAAAGTCTTTTCTTACATTAAAATGGTGCTACATGATTTTCATTTCACTGATCACTTATGTAGAAACAATGACATAGTATGTTAATAGAGACCAAAAAAAATATGTTAATAGACTTAAGATGTTTAGATTTGAGTTTGGAAAATCGATTGCATTGCTCAAAATGCACTTCAAAAGATTTTGGTCCAACCACAATTCAACACAATTCAAACTGCTTATCCTTATCAGAGTTATTTCACATGAGCAGACTGTGATAACATTATTTGTTTAACTGGTTTGTACTGTTTGGGGAAATATTATCCTCCACCTGATCACACTACCCTTTCAGCTGCTACTGCATTGAAATTAGGATTTTTTTTTTTTGCCACCAAGCCTGCAATATCCAAATTGAAAATCATACCTAATGCAGACTGTTGGGTTGTTTTTGCAAATGTAAATGTGTATTCAACCAAGGTGGGATTAAGCTAACTATGGGATTTGTCCTGTCAATCACAAACTCTCATTTCAAAGTTCAAATTAAGATCTGATACTGATGGTAAGCTTTCTGTGCCCAGGGAACCCCTGTGAGCACACAGATTTGGGAGTGAAGTTGATAGCCAAAATGTGAATTCTAAAACCACTGTTTAATTCCAAAAAGAAATAGTGGGATGGAGCACATGCAAACAGTAAAAAAGCATGACATTTGAATACTTTGCCTCTCATTGACATGCTAGACATAGCTAATTACTGGCAGAAGTTACAGACTGGTAAAATTACAGAATAGATATGGTAAATGGAAAAGACAAAGTGAGAAGCTGTACGTGGGTAATGAAGAGACAGTGGTAAACCAAGGCAAGGGATGAGACAGGGAAACAGCTCCCCTCCTACACACAGGCTTCAACAACTCTGGGAGGTGAGCTGTTCTCATTCTGATGGGTTATTATCTCTGCCAACAAGTAAAAGAAACTTTCTGTGTATATCAACACTCTAAGCCCATCAGATGTTACTCTTACATTGCCAAGGTTGGACTCGAGGGAGCTGCTGGGTGAGGGCAGAACCTCTGGGGCCATGGACTCACCCTCTGCAGGCCATGAACAAGCTTCAGGCAGAAGCAGTGAGGATTTTTATTTATGTGTTTTTGCAAGAAGCCATAGAGCCACTGAAAGTTTCAGGAAGTTGGAAAGGTTTTTATATTTTCAGGACTCTTCCATTCTACCTTCCAGCTCTGAATACTTCTGTGATTCTGTACCTTCAATACTGGATTCAGTTTTGGGACCCTCACTTACAGGAAAGACATTGAGGCACTGGAGTGTGTTCAGAGAAGGGCAGTGAGGCTGGTGAGGGGTCTGGAGAGTAAGTTTTCTGAGGAGTGGCTGAGGGAACTAAGGTTATTTAGTCTGAGGAAGAGGAGGCTCAGGGGAGACCTTATCTCTCTCTATAACTACCTGAAAGGAGGTGGTAGTGAGGTGGGGATCAGCCTCTTCTCCTGGGTTACCAGAGAGAGGACAAGAGGAAATGGCCTCAACTTGCACCAGGGGAGGTTTAGATGGATATTAGGAGGAATTTCTTCCCAGAAAGAGTTGTTAGGCATTGGCCCAGGCTGCCCAGGGCAGTGGTGAAGTCACCATCCCTGGAGGGGTTTAAAAAAATGTATAGATGTGGTCCTTAGGGCCATGGTTTGGTGGCATGGTGGTGCTAGGTTGATGGTTGGACTTGATGATCTTAGGGGTCTCTTCCAATCTTAATGATTCTGTGATTAGTGTACTAGCTGCCACTATTCAGCAGCCCATGCTTCCAATGCTGCAGTTATCCTGCCCCAAAACATCCCAACAGGACAAGGCAGTCATCACATGCAGTAAATATCTAGCAAGTATTTCTGTGGTTTACCTAAATACTACTGCATTCTTTTTTTGGGAACCAAACCAACAAAACATCAAACCAATACCATTGCTTTCTGACAATGTTAAACATGAGCTAAATAGATGAAATTTCTATTGTGTATCTCCCTGGGAGACACAGATGTAGGAGTTTCTAAATGTAACTGAGGAAAAGCATGAACTCTTGCCTGGTTGGTATTTTGTGCCTATGAAATTGTGATTTCTTGAATATGCATAACACAATAGCTAAAAAAAATATCTGTAAAACTGGAATCTTCTAAATATCTTCCCCCCCCCCCCATATCAGGAAAAGAAATTTTCTTGTCTATCATTGGATCTTTTCCTCTCCAAATAGCACATTAACTCTCTGCATTAATTAAGGGAATGATCCTATTCCTGTTGAAGCACTGGCAGCTCTTGTAATACTCTAAACCTTCAATGGAGCCCATCAATTTTGATTGCAATGTTAACAGTCTAGATTTCCCCTTGGTAACTAATTAGTTTTATTTGTAAAAACACCTTTCATCCATTCAGAAGGAAATGAGTAAAACATGGATATGAACCTATTTGTAGGTTTAAGGGCATATCATTGTAAATAAATACTGCTCATCAGTTCAGTTTCTTCAATTTCCTTAATTGGCTGCTGTTTCAAGAGCTGGAGTGGTATCAGTGCTGAACATGTGCTTCCTTAATTATCTCCACTTTTAGACTTTTCAGTCTACAATTAAGGAGTTTGACTCTACATGCTAATTTAAATTACATGTATTTTTCTATTTCCATTCTGAAAGGATGAGTTTGTTTCAGACATCAACCAGGCAGCACACAATAAGATTTTGGTTTTAAATATTATATAAAAAATGAGTAATTACAAGGCATTGACATGTTTCATCTTGCATTTACTCCAGGGAGATGCCCCCAACAACCAGGAAAAGCCTTTTATCACTGAGGGGAAATGAAGGACCCTGGTCTGTTATTGAGGTACAGCAATTCACCAGTCTGTGGGACAAACAGGAATGGTGTTTCACCACAATCTGCTGGAAAATTGCTCCCTTGACCAAGGCTCTCTTCCATCTCTACCTTCTGTGAGTGCATGATGTGATGAATAGTGTGTCATTATCTGATGTATTTACAGATGTTTTTAAAGCACCATTACAAAGCCTTCCAAGCCATTACAGCTTTGACTTAAAAGAACCCCCCAAAACACCAAAAACTAACCAACAGGAAAACCAAAAATAAAACCAAAACAAAACCAACCAAACAAAAACCACCAAAGAATCATAGCATCATTAAGGTTTGAAAAGATCTCCAAGATTATCAAGTCCAACCACCAACCTGTCACCACCATGGCACTAAACCATGGCCCTAAGTATCACATCTAGATGGTTGTTGAAATGAAGGAAGGGTAAGACCTAGAGCAGCTTAGCAAAACCTGCAAATGAGAGTAGAATGTAGCTCAAAGATCAAAGGGTAGAAATGCTGTTGTCTTTGTAAACCTAAGGAAGGACTTTTGGAAAGGAAGTTGTGAAGGAAAAATAAGGACAATGTTAGCTGTGTTTCAGAATGGATTCCAGTAGATGGTGCAAAGAACAGAAAGGAGTCTATATCCTAGAAGAGCAATGGCAACCAACTACCTTATGTTGTCTCCACACAGGCAGATGAAGTGCTTCTAGGCCCATTCATTCTCTGCCCCTGATGCCAATGGTCCACATTTTACTAATCAACAGGTTATTCTTCTACAAAGTAGGATCACAGCATTCAAAATGTCTATGAAAATGGTCACTTGCCCACTTCAACACCTGAAGTCTAGGTGTTGCATGAAAAAGTACTAACTTTCCAGAGATAAAACTATGCCTGAGACCCTTCCCAGGCACTTTTAATATACTAGGACTGATAAAATCTTAGAGACTGAATTACCTACCTTTGGACATTGCTTTCTTCAGTGCACTTTGGAAATGGCATTCTTCCAGAGCTCTTTTTCATATTTGCTGTTATATAGGGAGCCTGAGCACTCAAGTGGAAGATGTTAATACACTAAAGAAATAGTGTAGGACCTGAAACCTTTTGTGAATGTAACTTTTTGTACCTCAGACACCTACAGGATTAAGTAACTTGTGTGTGTGTCAGAGAGAGAGAGGGGGAAAAAGAAAAAGAGAAAGAAACATATATGCAGCAGAGATTAGGCTCACCAACTGTGAGTGTCTGTGCCTGAATGATAGGCTAAAGAACTCATGCTGACTCCTGGATGCCAAAATTACTCTTTGGATTTATCTCAAAGGGATTTAGGCTAAGAGTTCCATTACCTTTCAATCAAGGTAATGCATTTACTTGTGCATTTAGGTATTCTTATAAAATCCCATCAGAAGTTTCCAGTGTTCTTTAAGAACTTTCATCTGCCTGCCTCTGAGAAGGATCTGTTTCAAATAAATCTTATTAATAGGAAAAAAAAATGGAGGAAATCATTTTCTTCTTTAATCCAGACAGCAAAAGAACAACTAGGTTCAAAATTAGTACTACACAAGAAAAACATTGAGGTACTTGAAGGTGTCCAGAGAAGGGCATCAGAGCTGGTGAAGGGTCTGGAGAATAAGTCTTATGAGGAGCAGCTGAGGGAACAGGGGTTGTTTAGTCTGAGGAAGAGGAGGCTCAGGGGAGACCTTCTCTCTCTCTACAATTACCTGAAAGAAGGTGGTAGTGAGATGGAGGTTGGTCTCTTCTCCTGGGTTACCAGAGAGAGGACAAGAGGAAATGGCCTCAAGTTGCACCAGGAGAGATTTAGGTTGGATATCAGGAAAAATGTCTTCCCAGAAAGAGTTGTCAGGCATTGGCCCAGGCTGCCCAGGGCAGAGGTGGAGTCACCATCCCTGGAGGAGTACCATATATAGATGTGGTGCTTAGGGCCATGGTTTAGTGGCTTGGAGGTGATAGGTTGATGGTTGGACTTGATGATCTTAGGGGTCTTTTGCACCCCTAATGATTCTGTGATTGGCTTCAAGGCACCAAGCTGATCCTTATCAGGTCTCTGGTAAGCACTTGCACTTGTGTCTGTCTGGCTTTTGTGGTTTTGTCAGGGCAGTTGCACCTGACAGATATGTAGAACAAATAATTTGCAGGTTTTTTAGGTGAACATTGAAGAAATGAAAAAGTACATATTCTTCCATTTGCTCATACAAAACTGCCAGCAGGAGTAGGCAATATGAATGGGATCTCAATGGGAAGTTAACATAATCCACATAGGAGCATGCTATGGCTTTTCATGGCTGATATCAGTCTTAACATGGATTTCTCATAATGTTTTATGAAAGTAATACTTTTTTTTTTTCCTCCTTAAAATAAGACAACTGAAAGAAATACATTTCCATTTACCCTATTTTTTCAGACAGATACTGGGGGCCAAGCATCCCAGGCAGATGTAGCCAACAAAGAAGTCATTGCTCCCAATGTAGGGGGTAGAACAAGTAAGCAGAAGTTAAGGCTAAAAGTTTCAGACATTACAGAGCTGTTTGCTATTCACAATCTGAGACTTTGCAGATGTTGTGGTTGAAGTGAGCATTAAATATTTGTATAGATAATAAGAACATTCAGATATCTCTTAGAAAAGAGGTAAGATAAGAAAGGAATTTAAAGTTTCATGCCAGAGGCCATAACACTAACATTAACTGCCTGGAGTTGGAAAGTAATTTCCCTTATGGCAGATTATTCCAAACTCTTCATTATAGGATGTATAACTTACTGACCCCTGACAGTAACAGGTTACTGGACAAATGGACTACTTATCTGAACCCTTAAGATATTTCACCTCAGATTCAGAAAGCAGCCATTCATAATGAGGGAGGAATGCAGGAGAATCAAGAAAATGCATTTCTTTAATTACAGGCTCATCAAAAGCAGGTTAAAAAGTTAAGTACTAGAGCCTGAGGCAGCACAGTCCTGCAGAAAGCTCAGGACCATTTGTGTGATTAACTGTCATAATCAAATGGATAAAACTATACAGAGTGCTAAAAATTGCTGTTATATGTTTCATTTATTAATTGAAATGTGTATTAAAAAAAAAATATGAGGGTGGTACATTTTAGCTCCCAAAGGATGTAAAATTCAATTTTGACATTTAATAGAAGGATATAAGAAAAGGTTAGATGTTAAATAAAATGCTGAGACATTTGTGTGTGGGATGAGGATGATAGCACATGATGTGATGCATTCATATATTTCCAACAAGTCATAACAAATTAAACATTTTTTTTAATTAAAGTTTTTGTCACTGCATGAGCAGGATAACCTGATACTCAGTTATAGCTGTTATATCTTTTAAATATTCTGCACTTTCATGTATTTAGTTACTAAATCAACCAAAGGTGAGCCACTCATCCAATAACACTCAATAAATTCCAATCAAGAAGATATTTGGATGGTGACAGAGTTGGAGTATTGGCAATATAATTTTGTGTACTGTTCTGCTGATAAGTCTCTTGAGGTACAGTTACATAAAGCAGCTTCTGGCTTATCTTTTATTTCCCAAAATAGAGAAAAAAATCAAACAAACTTGCAGTATTCAGGAGCATAACAGATAATGCTAGAACTTCCACAGTAGGCTACACAATATTTTCTTTTAGTTAAAAAACACTGGCTGAAATTAAGGTTGTAGTTGTGGCATCATAGTTAATAACCTGTTTATTTAATTCACATAAAGGGATTAATGAAAAGGAGTAGAGGTGCAGGAATGAGGATTTCAGCTCTCCTGTTTCTGGGGGTCATGATCTGTTCCCTAAGCCATCACCTTGTGGGTTTTTTGCAGCCTTTGTCTTCTAGTTTTCTTCAAGAGTTTTCTTTCTGCACAGAAGCAGAGCTGCAGTAGGATGGTTACAGTGCTGCAACATGTTATTTGCACCAATCCATCCTCTTTGGCTGACATTTTATATTTATGGAAGAATATTTTTTACAGTATTTACCATTATTATAGCCTCATTACATGTTTCATAAGCCTGTATTGCCTTAGTAAAACTTAGCTCTAAGAAGACTTCACTTTTCCTCTCACCAAACAACAGTGAAAGGCTGAGCTGTGCACTTGGAATTTTGGTTTTCCTTGATCTTTTTCTTTCATTTGGATCTGTATTTTATAACCCAAATGGTACATTTGTGCATTAACTGTGCAAGACAGTGAATGCTAGTGAGTGACAGACAGTCTCACCACTAAGAAGGTAGATTGTGATCTGAGAAATTATGGTTGGGGGTTTTTTTCCAACCCTATCATGATTATATCACCTTGGATGAGATGCTTAATAGACTGTGATAAGAAGTATAGACCACATTGGTATGAGGAAGAAGAAAGCAGTAATTTTCTTGACCATAATAGTAATGATAATAAAATATTCCAAAGAGAGAGAGGATTATTCTATATTATAGCAAAATACCAAATGATCACCAAAGTTGCACAAGTGCATGCAGGTTCTTCAGCTGCTAGACTCTTGAGCACATCTACAGACAATGCCTTTGACAGCTCTTTGACTTGTAATATACTGGAAGAGTTCAGAACTTTTTCTGATTTTAATGTGCTCTGATTTAGATGTGATCTGTGATGTCTGCTAAGGGTTCATTAGTGTAAACACTTGAGCAGCCAGGCAATGTAAACTGTTTACTAAAGCACAACCTATCACCTTGGCTTTACCTTCTTCTCCTTGAGTAGTTCTACACTAAATTATCCATTTTGTAATGGCTTCAGACCTGAACAGCTAATGTTCCCTGCATGCCATGACATACTCCCAGTCTTCATGTTGCATTATCTAGATAGGTTACCTCAAAGGCTGAAGAGGTGGAAGAAACAAAACTGAACACATCTGCTATGGTGTTTCTTTGTCACAGGAAATCCTGACCACCTCATTGAGGATCCTCATATGCAGATCACACCCTCCTGGCACTGGCTTTCCACTTTTTTAGTTGGAATTTTGGTTTTCTGTATGAGGTAGGATATTGAAGACACTGCTGAGGTAGATGGTTTTTGCTCTGTCACTCTTTTCAGATGCAGTTGTTTCTGTTCCAGCCTTAATGGTTCTGTGATTCTATGGACCTGAGGACACAGACCTGCAGCTGCCTCATCTCTCTTGGGCTGCAAGATATGGCATCCCCTAAAGAGCTTGCATTCAGCCCTTGGTTCTACCTCATCTGTACTTTTATGCTCACATATCTCTGGATCCTTCCTCTCCATTAGAAAATAAGATCTGCAGTCCTAAAGAACTTCAAAGAATCTTTTTGGAAACATAGCTGATGCAGACACTTTTGGCTCTATCTTTAGTCAGCATAAGTAGAAAAACATAACTAAGATACCAGCTGAGGAACAAATGCCTTTATTTTTGTTGCTAAGTCTCTGGGACTGGTTTTGAAGAAGACATCCCAGTGAAGCAGAACAACCAACCAAATTCTCCAACTTGCCAATGTATGTAAGAACTTCTGCCCAGCTGACACTCAAGAGGAGGAGGAGGAAGGTCCTGAACTAACAGAAAGAAAGGAAATCAAGACCTGAACAACAGAGAGAAATAAAACTGATCCAACCTGATTTTGTTCTGCTTCTCTTATTTTTTGTGTATGTTTCTCTCTGTCTTTTCATGAATGTGTTTCTATCTTTGTCACCAAAATTAATTATGAATGCTGTAAATTTCTTGAACTCATTTCAGTTTTCTTCAGTAATTGGGGAATTAATTAATTGGCTTTCAATCACCCTATGCCAATCATCATAAATGTGAATTTACTGCAATTAACACCCAAACAAACTGCATTAGTTTTAACAATAAAAAATTCAGAGGCTTGTGGAATAGCTTTGGGGGACAAAGAAAGATCATGCCATGTGTGGACAGCAATGTGTTCAGAGAGTTGACAGAGCTGGAGCATTTAAGAAGGTTAGACAGTAATATGGAGCTTTCATGGTGATTGAACCTATCAGCTAACCAATACCCAGATGTGTGCCTTCAAAGAGCTACAGGCTTATTTTCATCTTTCTCCTGTTCTTAAATTGTATGATTTTAGCTGACATGTTTAAAGATCCTTTGTGTGATTTGCTAAAGTTTTTAAGCACTCTCCTATCTGAAGTAAAGTTCAAGAGATATGAAAATAAGCTGGCTGATATTAATCAGCAGCTCAGAATGTGTTATCTTCCAAGGTCTTTTCACCTATAATGTGTGCAGAAGCTTCCCTGCATATTCAGAGTGTATATTTATAATGTGAGTTATATGTTTAGAGTATTAATTGTGTAGTATTTATAATCTAGTTGCACATTTTCAAAGAAATGTGGCAGTGAATACTATCAATGATTTATTATACTTGAGACATGAAGGAAACATTGCCTTCAGATACTGCAATATATTTTGTATATTTTGACTCTTTCTTTCAGCAACACATATAAGAAATGTTTATATAAAACACCCCTACAAGATTCATTAAAGATAAGTAATATGTACTCAGTTTAATAATAAACAGAAGATGCATTAAAACAAACAAAACAAAAAAAACCCACCCAAACTCATTAGCTTTTTGAAAATCATTTATGACATAAATAATCAACTTTTCAGCTAAAGAAGTGCTGATTCTTCAGAATTAGAAATTACAGGACAATCCAGAGCATATTACATGTTTGGGGTTCTTTTCTTGTGCAGTTAATGATAACCAAATTCTGTTCAGTTACTAAAGAAACAAGCTGAATGTAAAAGATTAAAATAGTTTATTGAAGGTTTTAGTAATTTCTTAGCCAGAGGAGCACAAATACAGACATAATATAAGTCAAGCATTCTGCTGTTCCCAAAAAACCTGAACATCCAAACCTTCTACAACCAACTCTTTCAAACCAAAACAACACACAAAGCACTAACTGCTTGAGATGTTTCACTCAACCTGAATGAGCTAAAAACCTTTACCCTGAAGGTAGCATTTTAAGATGTTGATCAGATGTTAAAGGACACCTGGCAAAGCTCTAATGGGTGATGGTATAACCACTGTCATTCTGCACTTCAATTAAACTTCACTTCAGCTTTGCTCTGCCTGAACCCTTTGCTCACTCCTCCTCTCTTTGGAGTGGTTTGCGCTCCGGAGGTAGCATCGGCTCTAGCTTCTGCCAGCGCTGTGGAGGCCACAGGATATGAGTAGCTCGAGCATGGAGAAGTCCAAGAGAAACCTGGAACCAAAATAGAAACCAGAAAGATTAGTAAATACTGCAAATAGAGTGTGAGAAATAGAAGCACATGATGACTTGTTGAATGAGAGAATATAAAGGAGAGATCTTTGCATGTTCTGAGTAAGTTTAACTGCTCTCTATTGTTTTGGAGTTGAGCTATGTACACTAACCACACCAGGACAGTGGATGTTCTAAACATGCTGTGCTTCCTATTTATCACTGTCCTACCAAATTCCATCCTGTCTCCAACCAAAATTGGAAATTACTGGGGCTCAAATATTTCCCCAGGGATGAAATGTCTTTGATGATAGAATTGTTTGAAACACATCTCCAGATCAACTATTTTTCAAGTTCCAGGAATCCTTACATTTCATTCATATCTTTTGTAAACAAGTTTTACTATCTTATGATGGATTATTGTTTTATTTCAATAATTTTGCTTCACCAAAGGTTTACTTCAATAAATCAAACTAAAAGTCAATAGCAATACTGCTTACAAATCAATCACTTTTAGCTGGCATAGAAAATTGCATAGAAAACCTTAAGGAAATGACAGACAAGGCTCTTTTCAAATGTAGTATGAAATGGCTGGACCAGGAATAACTGAGAATAGAACAGTTACATTTTCAGTCAGAGACAAAAACCCACACCTTCAATGTCCATGTTTAACATTGAAATTAAGTGATTTGATATGGAGTTAATCTCACTTAGTTTGAAAAGCCTGCAGGATAGACTTCTGCATCTTAAATTATTTGTTTAGACTTCTGGAGCCAACAGTGAGTAATAAGCTGCCCACCAACTATGAAGTATCCAGTGCCAATACAAAAGTTCCAAGCAGGACATGGTTAGAAATACTGGAATGTCTCAACATGGGAAAAGGTGAAATAATTCTGACCCCTAAAGAGACAACAGGTCAGAAGTCTATCAAATGATGACTGCCATGAGTAAAGAGTGCATAGGCTTTATTTGCCTATTACATCATCTCTCATAAGGATGAGGACACATCAAATGACATTATCTGGAAGAGGTTTTAAAGCCAACAAAAAGCAAATGCTTCTTCCAAGTGTGCACCATTACATCATACTTGCATACATTAGACAGGATATTGAAGAGACTAGAAAAGAATAACAAACTTGTGCAGAAAACCACAGAAGCAAAGTCCACCATGAATTACTGAGCACAAACACAGTGATGCTGTGGTCTCTATACTCCATATTGGGAAACATTATCTACTTGCTTTGTTCTTATGTGCTCATGATATGATCTTGGCTGTTGTCAGAGCCAGGAGTTAAATGGATTTCTGATTTGAACCAGCACATTCCTGCTCAAATTTTTATATAAACTCAGTTCTTCAGTTCCATTCCATTTCTCATCACAAAAAAAAATAAAAATAATACTAATTTTTTAAAAAGTTATTTCAGTAAGCAGCTAATTCAGCATTTTATGCAAATAGACACCAAATAGGCCCCTAGGAATATCTTCAGCTAATTTTCTTGATTTAATTTCATAGGATTAATGTATATTCACCAATCTCTCTCTCTCTACATAATCAAATCAGTGAAGCTGAAGTGGTCTATATCTAATTCCATATTCTGTAGCTTGATGAAGCAGGTGCTGAATTACTTGAATGTAATTTGGTTACTTAATAACCCATGATATCTGAAAGAATCTGAAGTAGATCATCAAAATTGCAGCCCAGGATCACATTTCATTTGTTGGATCCCTTGTAGGAATCTCTTGTTTCTCAGATCCATTGCAGCTTTTTTTTTTTTCTACATTTAAGCAAAGGACAGGCTGCTAGGTGACAACTCTTTTTTTTTTTTATAGGACTTAGATACATTTTGTTAACATCCTTTTGTGTTTGTTGGATGTTTATGGAATTCACAGTATCCCTTATCTTAATTATCTCATAAAGAGGTCTGCAAATGTAATATTACCATGGGGATTTTTTTCCCTAAGTATGCAGCATGATGACACAAACATTACAGGCTGGTGCCAAACTATAAAACTCCAGCAAACCCCACCACTGCATATAAAATGTGACAGCATTAGTACAGAGAAAAAAAAAAATGGTGAAATACTCCTCTTAAACACAAATAACATCTCATTTCAAAGCACTGTGTTTTTCTCTGTGCATTGCTTGTTACTGATGTCAGTAGGAGGTCTGCATGCAGACTGAGAACATAATAAATGAATCAAAACTTGTTTGAAGCTAAGGCTGGGAATAATTTTGCCCAGAGGATTACTTCTACTGACCACCATCTGACTTGAAACTAATAAAGAAAGATCCTTCCTATAAACCTGATTTACAGGACAACATGACTAGCGTTAAAAAGGAAAAACAGGTATTGTTGGGTGATGGAAATCTTTACTAAATAACAAATAACACTGATGCTTCAGGGCTTCTTTTATAATAACTTAAAGGCTATCTTTAAAAACACCTTGATGTTTGACTTCTACAAACAACCTTGATAACTTTTGTCCATTGCCTATTATTATGATGTTGTTGCAACAGCAGCCATGAATTTCACTGAGGAAGAACAGAATTGTTGGCAGAGAATAACCTGCCCTTGTTAATGGATTTCCCCTCAGCAAGGTTAAATATGGACAAAGGGTGAACTTGAGAGGCTGAACTTTCTGTTTTAAGAGTGAAATACTGGAATAATCTACTAAAAAGAGATTAGTCAGCTCCCTTCCAGATGTTATTTACTCTCTTTACTTAAAATAAGTTTACCTGCTTGAAACACAGTCTTAACTATAAGAAAAAAACAGTACTTTACAGGCATAAATTCTTTGAGGAACATATTTCATTTGCAGACATGAATAAGAGATGCCAGCAATCTAACTGGTTGATTTCTATTTCTACATTCAGAGCTATTTATTATTCTTGCTTTGGCAACAACAGATGTTAGGTTGAATTGAATCCATATTATTCTCCCTAACTTGAGCTCTTTAGGCATTCATTTTATTTTATTTTTTTTTAAAAAATCTTTGAATATTTAATTGAACAACTGAGAAGTCACCCTGTTAACACAGCAATTTTATCTGCAAAATAACTTTTGAATGAATAATACTGTTTTGACACTGTTATGGTGATAAAAGCATTTTTTCCTCAGAGCCTGCTCATTGTTAGTATGTTAGTTGTATGGAGGATGATTAGTTTTGGCACTGCATTAGGGAAAGATAAGCCTAAGCTTGATAGTGCTGTCTGTAGTGGTATTTACAAATACCTTGCTCATTCCATCCTCAAAGGTCAGAATAAATACACCTTTGATAGCAGACATATTACTATCACTGCCTCTGCTTCCAAAATATGTCTTTTTAAAATACTCCTTGATTTAGAGACTCTACTCTTCACCTCTTCCTGTCTGTTTGCCACTGGACACCTTCACTGCCCCTTAGCATGATGCCTTTTCTAACCCCAGAGCACAAAGGGAGAAGCAGCATTCAGCCTGTGCAAGACTCCTGGATGGATGAAGCACACAGTGGCACAGACTAAAATTTCTATGGAAATCCAGATCTTCAGTTTGGATTTCAAGAAACAACAAAAAATCCAGTCAAGGATGTGAGAATAGCAAGGGTATTCTCAGCTTTTTCAGGATATGTAAAGCCTACCCAGCCTGCTAAATTCAGGTGCTTTTTCCCTGGAATCTTTGGTGACTTTGCTCTAGCTTAAACAGCCAAGGTTTTGAATTCTGTAATAACAATAACCCAAGAAAATACAGCACTACTGAATATAAACTGAGAAACAGCAATGCAGAACCAAAAAACCCAGGCCTCTACAACTTCTTCTAAAGTTAGGCTTCCTAATATGTGAGTTAGATAACCAGAAGTTAGAACAAGACAAAAAACAATGCAAGAATCCAGCTGTTACTCTAACCCTGTAAGCCAGTAGGACCATTGTGAGTAACAAGCTGCTGACCTTGTACCAGCTCCCCAAGGACTCAAGATTGATGGTAGAATCAGAGAATCATTCTGGTTGGAAAAGACCTCTGAGATCATCAAGTCCAAGCATCCTCCCAACACTCCCATGCTCACCACTGAGCCATGTCCCAAAGCAGCACATCTTCATGCTTTTTGAATGCTTCCAGGGATGGTGACTCCACCACTTCCCTGGGCAGCCTGGGCCAAAGCCTAAAAACCCTCTCAGGGAAGAAATTCTTTCTAATACCCAGTCTGAACCTCCCCTGGTGCAACTTGAGGCCATTTCCTTTTGTCCTATCACTCATTACCTGGGAGAAGAGACTGATCTTCATCTCCCTACAACCTCCTTTCAGGTAGTTGCAGAGAGATAAGGTCTGCCCTGAGCCTCATCTTCTGTGACTCAACAACCCCAATTCCCTCAGCTGCTCCTCACTACATTTCTGCTCTAGACCCTTCACCAACTTTGTTGTTCTTCTTTGGACATGCTCCAGCAGCTCAATGTCCCTCCTGGAGTGAGGGGCCCAAAACTGAACACAATACTCAAGCTGTGCCATGTTTCAGGCTTTGCCTGTCTGGAATTTTGATTTAGCTTGTCTAGATGCAACAATTTTCCCAATGATCCCAGAACCATTGCCTAATGTGTGACAGTTTTTCTTCTATTGCTCATATTTGTGTATATTTGCATAATCTTGTAGTATAATCAAAGTTTTACATATAGAGCAAAAAGGAACTGTTCTATGTAGAATGAATTATTTATAACTTTCAACATAACAAGACTACAGGCATGGGTGATGAAGACAGGCCTAGTAATTAAATTAAAGGTCATTAAAAAACAACTGACTAGGGACCTGCATAAAAATTCTTAGGACACCCAGAAAGGGTGGTTAGTTATTGGCCCAGGCTGCCTAGGGTAGTGGTGGAGTCACCATCCCTGGAGGGGTTCAAAAAACATCCAGATGTGGCACTTGGTCCCATAGTTTAGTTACATGGTGGTGCTAGGTTGATGGTTGGACTTGATGATCTTAGAGGTCTCTTCTAACCTTAATGATTCTATGAAAAACATTTTAAGGATAGCAAAGAGAAAAGAAAAAGTGAAGAAGAACAAGGAATGTGCTAACATGTAAGAAACACAGACAAAAAGTGATGTTGCCAATCAAGCAAGAAAAAAAAGGAAAAACACCCAAACCAACCAACAACAACAAAAAAACAAACACAAAAAGCCCCAACCAAACAAGAAAACCTCACAAAACCAAAACCCAAAGGACCTAAACAGCATAAACACTGAGAAAAAGGTAGAGACACTTGAAAGTGTTTGTGTGACATCTTCAAACCATGTTTCAGTGAGCCTTACTGTGCATTAATTTGATCACTTGGAGTGTGACTGGTACTATCACTGTAACTGGACTCACCATTATCAACAGTCAAGGTAAGACACTGTAAATTGTTATGATTTTAAGGCTCCTGTGAATTGGTGGCTTCTCATATTAGGTAAGTTCACTTCTTTGCTCACAACAAAGCTTAGACTATGGCATTATGTATCTGCTGTTTTTCTCATAAATAAATTCTCAGATAAATTCTCAAAACAGAGGAATGTTTTCTGCCTTTTCCTCACTTGATATTTTTTTTTGCATTTTCCCTAAAGAAAAAAAAAAAAAGGTAGTTTTGATGTAATCTTAATAAACACACTTTAGTTTCACTGTTTCTCCTGCTTTAAAAACTAAACATTCAAAAATCAGGAAAAAAAGAGAAGATTTAACAGACTGTTTTATTATGTCTTTAGAATGTATTTTGAGTTGGGCAGATTGTAACTGAACATTTAGCTTAGTTATTTTAAGAAAAACTTATATATGCAGGAAGTATTTACATCTTTCTGACAGAAGGTCCTGTAAGAATCATATTATCACATAATCACAGAATGTTAGGAGTTGGAAGGGACCTTCAATGATCATCCAGTCCAACCCCCCTGCCACAGCAGGATTCCCTAGACCAGGTCACACAGAAGCATGTCCAGATGGGTTTGGAAGCTCTTCAGAGAAGGAGACTCCACAACCTCTCTGGGCAGTCTGGGCCAGTGCTCTGGCACCTCAACTGGGAAAACTTTTCTTCTTGTATTCACACAGCACCTCCTATGCTTCAGTTTACAGCCATTGCCTCTTGTCCTGTCACTTGGCTCCACTGAGAAGAGCCTGACCCCATCCTCCTGACACATACCCTTCACATATTTAAAAGCATAGATGAGGTCACCCCTTAGCCTCCTCTTCTCCAAGCTAAAGAGACCCAACTCCCTCAGCCTTTCCTCCTCATAAGGAAGATGTTCCAGCCCCTTCAGCATCTTTGTGGCTCTGGGCTGGACTCTTTCCAGCAGTTCCCTGCCCTTCTTCAACTGAGGGGCCCAGAACTGGACACAAGATTCCAGATGTGGCCTCACAAGGGCAGAGTAAAGGGGGAGAAGAACCTCTCACAACCTTCTAACCACAGCCCTTCTACTATAAAGTATAAAAGAACATAAAAAAATCTGGTACTGCCTAGACCAGTCACAGAAAGTAGTAATAAGTGAAAGTAATAAGAAGATTATAATCAAGCACAGCAGTAATTTTTAGCATGGGATCAACACAACATCCTCTCTGAAGGTCTACTTGGATAAGTACTTGAATACAAATATGCTGCTTCTGAAGAAATACTAAAAAAAATACTATCTGAAAAATGATCTTGTTTCACCATGTTTAAGCCTAGAAAAAAATCAATATTCATTTGTATTTTTTCCCCAGCCTCATTAATAAATGGTTAAATTGTGCAACTCATCTAAAATACCACTGGAATAGAAGACTAATAGCTACCCAACAAACTAGAAACAGAGCTAAATTACAAGTGTCACAGATTATAACCTGTATACTTGAGAAGCTTCATCAACAGCCAGAAAATCACAATTTTAAAGGCATATATCAGCCTCTAATTGGAGAAGTCACTTTTGCTTTAGTCTTTTGAGCTGAGTTATGTTCTAGCAGTGTTGTACAGCCCTTCCAAATGCCATGGCCAATGCTAAAACATGCAAACACAAAACATTAAAATTCTCTCAAACCAAAAAGAGAAAAACCAATACAAACAAATCACAGCATTTCAAATTATGCTTTTGATTCTCTGAAGCAATATATTCTCATTCCATTTTTGTTTTCTTCATATGCAGGTTAGTAAAGAAGTTTCATATAGAGAATTTCAATGCTCAGCACTATGGGACAGCAGCTGTATTCTAAATTTTCTTCTCAAATTTTCTATTTCATAACATAAAGTCATTGAGGATGGACTGGGGCAGTAATTATGTAGCAGTACAGGTCTGTTCAGGCTATAGTTTGCCCATCTGAAAACTTGCTACTACACCCATAGGTTCTGAACACACATTAGGTGAAAAACCCTCTCATATGGAGAAATCCTGGGTGATTTAAAGGTGGCAACATCTGAGTAGATAAATATAGCTTTAATGGATTTTTCCACCTATATCCTATTAGTCAATTAGCTGTGGTTTGACTCTACTACTGAAATTCTGGAAGGCTGAGAATGCATATTTTCCATGGAGGTTGAAAACTGTGTGTAAAGGGAGCAGGCTAATGAGAAAGGTGAGAAAAGAGCTCTGGAATATTTTAGCCCCCAAAGTCTCAAGGCAAACCTTAGGATAGAAAACCTTAGGCAACTATGCAGTGTTTTAGCCATAATGCTAACAAAAATATATAGCATGGGATAGGTATCTGTGTCAATTTAGATTGCTTGTCTTTAAGAAAGGCTGTTGCACTGGGTTCTGATATTAGACTGTAGGTGTAAAATGGTCTCACAGAGAATTCTCCCAGTAAATTAGTCTCTTCCAAAAATCCATACTTTAATGGAAAGTAAACATGATTGCTATTACATTTCATTTTCTGTACATGGTTGAACTTTGAAATAACTACTATCAAGTGCAGCAGAAGCAAAAGGGCTCAATAAAAATAAAGTCCTGAGGATTACAGTAAAATCCCAAAGAAACCACTTCCCCTAGTTGAAGTATGCAGGATAATGAACAATGGCAGAAGAAACAAATATCCCTGACCTCCTTCTTTTATGAGTGTAAGAATAACAGAAAGATGAGAATCAATAGATTATTTTGTAAATAAAGCCCTAGCACAACAGATGTTCTTTAACTTCTATCTGCCCACTGAAATTTGGCATAAGATGATGCAAACTAGCTCATGAATAACACACACACACACACACATACAGAAGTATTTGATTGCTTTCAACTCATTAGCAAAATGTTAGTGCCTTTATCATTCTTTCCTCTCTTAACTGAACAAATCAGACCTAATGGAGCCATACAGATCTAGTGGCATGGGAAAGTATGCAGCCCATTAATTTGGGTGGTAAGTGTCCCATTAGGGTTCCATGACTTCAATAGCTAAAGCAGCATCTCCAGCTCCACACAAAACACCCCATATGTATTCTTTTTCACAGAGCTACTATATAGTAGACCCTACTGTACAGTAAAGGTCCTTATTAAAGTTAGCAAATTCAGAAGTGCTCATTTAGATAGCCAATCTATTATAAAGATCTTCTATAAATGACAATTACTTTAGGAAAGTTTTAACTAATGAAAACAGACACTCAAAAGGGATGCTAATGTACTATACAGACATAAGCACAAAATGAGAGAGAAATAGGCAGAAATTCTGCACAAATTAAGTTGATTTCCTCCCCAGACCCAATTCATCACTGTGGGCTGGTGCTCAGGGAGATGGAACCATGCCCTCTGCTCCCTCACCCCTTCTCTGCAATGCTCTGTGCTTCCAGAAGAGCCAGAGAGAAGCATCCTGGCACTCATCTGGCCACAGAGATTTACTGTGATACTCTGCAAGACAAGGGGGAGCCCTGGTTTATTCCTGCTCTGCTTCTACTCCATGGTCATAGATAAAACAGGTCCTGATCATGAGTGGCTAGTATTACAAAGATAAGTAAACAAGGTAACATGACAGATCAAATTCCACCACATATCTGGAAGCATGACTGTACTGGGGATCATGTGCACACAAGATGACACAACTGGGAGAGATGGCAATGTGCACTCACAGCCCAGAAGGCTAACTGAATCCTGGGCTGCATCAAAAGGAGTGTGGCCAGTAGATCAAGGGAGGTGACTCTGCCCTTCTACTCTGCTTTAGTGAGACCCCACCTGGAATACTGCATCCAGCTCTAGAGTCATCAGCATAAGAAAGACATGAACCTCTTGGAGCAGGTCCAGAAGAGGGCCATAAAAATGATCAGAGGGTTGGAGAACCTCCCCTATGAGGACAGGCTGAGACAGTTGAGCTTGTTCAGCCTGGAGAAGAGAAGGCTCCAGGGAGACCTTATTGCAGCCTTCCAATACTTAAAGGGAGCCTATAAGAAAGATGGAGACAGCCTTTATAGCAAGAATTGTTGTAACAGGACAAGGGGTAATGGTTTTAAACTACAGGAGAGGAGATTTAAACTGGATATAAGGAAGAAAATTTTCACAGTAAGGGTGATGAAGCACTGGAACAGTTTGCCAAGAGAGGTGGTGGATGCCCTCTCCTTGAAACCCTCTTGGTCATGTTGTTTGGGGCTCTGAGCAAGCTGATCTAGTTATAGGTGTCCCTGCTTGTGTCAGGGGAGTTGGATCAGATGACCTCTAAAGGTCCCTTTCAACTCTAACCTTTGTATGATTCTACATTTTAGGCTCATCCAGGATAAATAAAAGGAAAGGAAGTGGTCCTACTGTCAAAAGGAAACAGTAGGCTTCAATTTCTAGGTACACTCAAATTCTTCTTCAAGATGAGTGATGTGAAAAAACACCCCACATACTAGTTACCTCTTGAATCTAATTGATATTCTTCATTCTTTTTCCAAAAGCTCAGAAAAGTACCTGATCTCAGAGGTCAAAAATCAGGGCTATTTATGAACTTGGAGAAGTATCAACACTAAGGGATGTCATGAAAAACATCCTATCCCACTGCTGCTCCATCTGCTCTGTTAGGAGCAGCTCTAGCCTGAGTGGCTCCATCAGTGGGTACTGTGGTGAGACAGAATGGGGAGCAACAGATCTCAGGTGTTTGGGAAAGTTCATTACCTCAAATTTTACTTGGAAGATACCTAGCAGTCAGTCACAGAATCATTACAGTAGGAAGAGATCCCCAAGATCAACAAGTCCAACCCTCAACCTATCACCACCATGCCACTAAACCATGGCCCTGGGGACCACATATAGATGATTTCTGAACCCCTCCAGGGATGGTGACTCCACCACTGCCCTGGCCAGCCTGGGCCAATGCCTAACAACTCTTGCTGGGAAGAAATTTCTCCTAATATCCTATTTAAACCTCCCCTGGTGCCACCTGAAGCCACTTCCTAGTCAAGATCACATTACAGAGGTAAGAAAATACAAAGACCAAACAAAAGACAAAGAAGGCCAGCAGTAGCCAGAAAAGTTACTTGAAAGGAATAGATGAGAAAACACCTCTTAATTAAAACCAAATGATACAACCCCATATGATATTACAGCTGTTTCCAGGCAAAGGAAGACTCTTTAAAGCTAGGAGACATGTTCAGAAATTTCCAGTGACAAGAGGCTCTATGGTCAGCAAACAGATTTGTCAGGCTCCTCATAGCCTCTCCATTTTCTATCACACAGCTTCAATCTGATACCAAAGAAGTTGTTGTAACACTGTTAATAAAATATGTTTCCTTACCTTAAAAAGACAACTGTTCAGAAGACTATCCCACTTAACTAAATATTTCAAGAAATCCTACTGTGTTTTGCCTGTATTTTCTTCTAAAAATGGCAAACAGAAGCAGTCTGACTTACAGAAAGCATGCTGCTGGCAATATGAGCTAGGAAAAGCCATGGGGAGTAAATATTCCATGAGCAACTAGGGTCTCAAAAGGTCATTAAAGAGCTGCATGATGTGTTATTAAAATTATAAAAGACTTTTCAATAGAGGTCTGTGTGTGAGGATGGCTAGAGCTCATCTAAAATGGTAAATATCATCAAGATGATTCTGTAGATGGAATCTCCCCAAGCTGATCTGCAAGAAAAAAACCCCCACTGTATAAACAGTTTAAATCTATAAAAATATATTTCTCCCCTTTATAGCTGTACTAATAACTATGAATGCTTAAATACTTCCTCTCTTGTCTTTATCTGATTTCTTCTCTGTTTTCTGTGTCTTCTCCAAGATGAGTCCTTCCCATGGGCTACAGCTCTTCACAGACTGCTCCAGCATCAGCCCCCTGTGGGGTCACAAGCCCTCCCAGCAAAACCTGCTCCACCATAGGCTCCTCTCTTCACAGGTCCTGCCAGGAAACTGCTCCAGCACAGGCTTCCCCCACAGGGTCACTGCCTCCTTTGGGCACATCCACCTGCTCCAGCATGGGGTCCTCCATGGGCTGCAGGTGGATATTTTCTCCCCCATTAACCTCCATGGGCAGTGAAGTGGACAAGCTGCCTCACCATGGGCTGCAGGATGATCTCTCTTTTGGTACACCTGGAGCACCTCCTATCTCCTTCTTCACTGCCCTTGGTATCTGCAGGGTTATTTATCTCACATATTCTCACCCCTCTCTTCTGGCTGCTCTACAGCAGTTGCTTTTCCCCCTTCTTAAATCACAGAGGCACAACCACTGTCACTGACTGACTCAGCCTTGGCCCATGGTGAGTCCATCTTGGAACCAGCTGGCTCCATCAGACACAGGGGAATCTTCTAGCAGCTTCCCAGAGAAGCCACCAGTGTAGCCCCCCTGCTACCAAAACCTTGCCATGCAAACATCATGTATCAGATTTAATCCACTGCTTTACCACCAACAACTGCATTTAGCTCAAGGAAATGCAAAGACTTGCTCTTAAGCTAATACAGCATGAGCAAGAAGGTAGTGGAAGACTAATGAATTCAGCTGCCTGCATGTTTAATAAAATATTCTCCCTCAGTTGTAATCAAGCCAAAGTTGAGCAAAGCATGTGATGAACTTTAAATATTCAAGTAAAACACTCAAACACATTGTTAATTAAAATTAAGTAAAATAAAGTAAAATGAATACAATTGCCATTGAGCTCATGATCCAGATTTATTAACTCTTTAAATTACTCCATTTTTCAGATTAAATGTAGCTATTAGGCTATTTTAGCAAGATATAACCACACAGGATTGCCAGGTCATCACTACAGGAAAATATTAACACATCTAGGATCTGAAAGATCTAAATGTTAAAACTTCACATCACTAAAAGTCATTTGTTACACTGAGCTCTTTCACTTCCAGTAAGAAAATCAACATAATTAAAATTCCTTTTAGGTGCCTACCCTCATAACACAATCTCATTGCAAATATGCTGCAAATCCAACCTTTATGTAGCACCTCAGTGTTCTGGAGGACAGAAATCATATTCCTGGTCAGACTGTGTATCCATCACCATTCCTACAGTGTCTGGAGATCCAAGCACTGCCTGAAATCAGCTGAGAAGACAGCAGCTGTGAAATATGCAGACAGCAGAGCCAGATATATCTTTATCAGTCTGCTCTGGAGAAAAGACTGTTCTGTATGTTTACTGAGTTGGTTTTATTTCTTCAGGATCTTAGCTCTCAAAGAAGGTGAAAAGACATGATCCAATTTTTAATGAGACCATTATGAATAGTTACTCTTCTAGCCTTTTTTTAGAGCACCAAATTTCTATCAGGGTTAGGTAAAGGCAATGGAAAGATGGCCATGGCCATCACTTTGCAACAGAGGTCTGGCAACCTCCCTTCTCTAGAGTCTTTGTTCTCCCACCACTGAAGAGCTTACTCAACCCAGTCTGGGCTTAGTAAGAATTCCACATTCCTGTTTCAAAATACTTTGTGCATTTCCTGTTCACAGAATCACAGAATACCCTGAGTTGGAAGATAGCCACCAGGATCATCAAGCCCAATACCTGTCTATGCACAGGACAACCCCAAAGTCACCCCATGTGTCTAAGAGCATTAGCCAAATGCTTCTGGAATTCCAGGAGAGTTGGTGCCATGACTGCATCCTTGGGGAGCATACAAAAACATATACAAAATATACATACAGAGAAACTGAGCTATTCTAACAGTCAGCATCTTCTCAAAGCTATGACAATCAAAAGCAAGTTGTCTCCACTTCACCATTCTGTAGTAGATTATACACACTCATTTACATAAGTACAAAACACATGTTCCTCCTGTAGAGAGTCACAGACATGAAGCTGCTAAGAAAGAGATATCAGAATCTCTATTATGTCAAATCTTTAACCAAATTTATTGCTGCTACACGAACGAGGTTGAGCCTATTTGATGATTATCATTTGAGATTTCTTACTTAGAACCATGTCAAAATTAATCCCTATTTAATGAGGTGGGGTTTATAAAGGGTTTAAAATATCAAAATTCTGAAACATGCTCATTAGAGCTATTTGCAAGTCATTAAAAATGACAGCTTACAAATAAGTTATGATTAGATCCTAAAGCCATGTCAGAAACAGCACTCAGATGACAGCCTGTCAGATAATTTTCTGCTTGATCCCTGGGCCCTCTTGATTACTCAAGAGCAACAGTTTTATTCTTTTCTGGGGGGGGAAAAAAAGTTAAAATTTCTGCCATCAGAAGTCCTTTTCCCTTCCTTCCCCCTCCCAGCTCATGCCACATTGACATCACCCACCTGAACCCTAGAAAGTCATTACTTACTCAGTTTGTGTCCAACTTCTCTACTGCCACTGTCACAATGTAAGAGAGTCATAAATTGAACAGGAAAGGTAACCAACACCCACATGAAGTCTGCATTTTCCTTTGTTTGACAGAGACACTAACATGATCAGCTATGGCATTTCTGTGTAAAATCCTTTTTTGGCTGTGGAGTGTGTCAGATTCTATCAGGAGTCAACAAGTTTCTCATGACATCTCCCCCCATAGGGAAAACTTGGGTGTGAGAGGTTTTTTTTTGGTTTGCTATTTTAAGAGGAGGGCAAGGATTAGAGTAAAGGTTCTGGAAACTCCTCAGCCTTCAAAGTATGGTATGAAACCTGTCTTTAAAGCAGATATTCAGAAAGATGAAGTGCCCTTTATTTTCATAAATAATTCACTTGAAGCACAGAACATTTAAAACTGTGCTTGTTAACCAAAATGTCAGGTTTAAAAAATATTGTTATTCTCCAGAAAGTCAATTAGATGACAATAAAAAAGAATATTAANGTCCCTTCCAACCTGGGCCATTCTAGGGTTCTATGATTTCCTAGAGTGAACAAAGCTACCCAGAGCCAATAACATATATCTCTGTCCTTTTCAAATAATAATACATTTCACATATGAATAAACCATCCTGAGCTGTGAATATCTTAATGTCTTAGCTTCAGATGTTGTTTGCACATTGACTGGAGTCTGGAACCTTTCTACAAACTGATTAGTAACTTATTTGAAAGCTAGTTGCAGTAAATTTGAGAGAATTGTTTCTGTCAACCAGTGCTATACCTGATTCTGACCCTAAGATTTGTTTCATTTCCTCTGCAAAATGAGAGATTAAAAAAAACCCACAAAAGCAAAACAAACAAACCCAATAAAACAAAATAAAATTAAACAAAAAAGAAAATCCAACAATAAATATGGCAGGTTATAAAATATGCATGTGTCAAACTTCACCTCTTGAATGGTTTCCCCTATTAATTTATAGAGCAGTGTGAGCAGCAAGGCTTAACAGTATTATTATTCTGACTAAAATAGATGCTGTCTAGCATTGCACTGCATTTTGCTTTTGAGGAGGGCTATTATTTCCAACAGGCATAATATGTAATGACACCACAGCTTGTCATGGCTTATCTAAGAAACATGAGAGCTTGCAGGAAATACATGAGATATATGAATGTCACTATTATACAGACACTGTTTCTCATGGCACTTACTAAAGCCCTAGGTAAATATACTCCTATTCATAGAGGGGGAAAAAAATAAAAGGAAAATATTTAGTGAAATTCTAGGTTTTCCAAGCAAAAAAAAAAAAAAAGATTCCCCCTTAAATATTTTTATTTCTGTTACAGAAATGTGAAAATGTGCTACTAATAATTCTTTTCCAGAATTAAAAGGTGTTGATGACCTAAGGGACTTGTTTAGAGAACTTGTTTATCCACCAGAACAAAGCCTTATGCAAACAAGGAGGAACATTTGCTCCCTCTGTCCATTTCTGTAAGACAAGATATGAGCAGTGAGCAGCCAATTGCCTCACAGGCATGAGACTCAGACAGCTATTAGAATCTAGTGCAGACTACTGTAAAATTTACAAGCCTGACACAGAGCTGATTAGATTGAAGGGATATAATTGCATTTCTTTCAATGGACACTGGATTTAACCCTATTGGGTTATAGTGGTATGATCCAATGTCTACTGAAGCATATGGATAAACACCCCACACAAGCATTATATGCAGGCTCTCTTCAGAGATCCTTGGGTGGATGAAGAGAGAGATTCAAAGACTGTTATGACCATTATCCTTGGTTTATACTCTTGTATTTTTCCCTTATTCAAGGCTACTTGGGTTTACACAAGCAAAGTTCCCTGGCAATCACCACAGAACAATTCCAAATCAGTTCTCTGTGTTTGGAATATATGCTGCAGTCTTGTTCTCTTTAGAGAGACTGCCTACAGGACCATCACTCCTACCCAAAAATAGAGGAGAGAGAATAAATGCCCTAGGGTTTTTCATAGCCCCAAATTAACATCATTCTTAAAATTAAAAGTGATTTAACTTAGCAATTAATGCTTTGTGCTGGAATGCTCTGATGTCCAAAACACAACTGTGAGAGAGCAGTGATTACTGACCAAGGCATTAACATTATTGGGAGAAGTTTAAAATACAGAACACTGAGTTTAAGAAAGCATCTAGGTAGACAGCTTGAGGGCAAATGAATAAGAATTGAATTGTTTATTTACTAGACTCAACACCCTCTCAAAATCCTGTGAGAAATTCAGCAAGCCTGGATTGTCCTACCTAACTCAGGAACTTTAACTGAAAATCCTGCTAAGCTCTGTAGTCAACCAGCACAAGGAAAAGACCTTGACACAATGCAGACCTGCATCAGGCTGTCCCAGGTTTCCCCATCTCTCTCCACTGGCTGTAAAGGGACTCTAGGCAACTGTGCTATTCATTTGAGTGTCTCTGTTCAAGGCTTACTATCAGATTAAAAGAATCTGGGCTATTATATTGACTTAAAAAATCATGTAATGCTCTCTCTTAAAACCCATCTGTTCAGAAGATATGCTCAAAATAAATGCAAGACATCAGCTGACATGAAATTAGCTTCCTAAAAGGCTTGATACTATATTTAGAGAGGACCAGGGCAAAGTTCCTTTTGGACTTCACTGCTCCAGAACCAGTAGACAGCAACTGATATTGCTTTTCCCAGTTTCTTGAATAATTTGTGTAGGGCTTGGGGTTTCTTTTTTTCTTAGAAATCCTTCTTTTTATACTACAATGCAACAAAAACTGCAAGGGGATAATGAGCATAGGTTACAGGGTTGGAAATCTTAGTGACCTTGGTAGAATCAGTTTCCAAATGCAAGTTGATTAAATAAATATATTTAAATAAATAAATATATTATTTGATAAATACCATTATATTTGATGACAGCTCTGGGAGTGAGGGACTATGAGAAGAGGAAATGTATCAGAACCTGTCTAAAGAACATATTTGTTCCAGTGATGCTTTAAAATGCTTTGCTGAGGAAGCTGCTAAGCTCAGTGGAAGAAATCACCTCATCTCAGCCATCAGAAAGCTATTGTTGGAGACTCCTTCTCTTCTAACCACAGCAATATATTGCCAACAACAAAATAAATTACAGGAAATAAAAAAAACAACACAAAACAAACAAAGCAAATTAAACAAACCCCAAAACAAACACAAACCCCAATCAAACAATAAAAATCAATGATGCAAAGCTAGATTAAAATGACTCATTGAAGAAAGAAATCATAACACATTAAAAATAAAGCCTTGGCTATCATGACATCACTCAGTTTACCCTTTTTAAGAACTATCAGGTTAACCTCAGTTCCCAGGATTTCTATTTTCATTCCCAGTTCCTGGGCAGTAGCTATGCCATGTTTTCTCTCTGGGAGCACATCTGAAATGAGTTGGTCACTCTACACTACTCACAGTCAAAAAGAACTTCATCTAAAAGGACTTGAAGATTGGATCTTTTGTGTGAAGCTCAAGCATTCTGCAGCCAGTGAAGAATAAAACTAGGCTGAGGAGTCACTGCCAGAGATTCAGTTGTGAGATGCAGAAGTAAGTGCTGGAAAATATCAGATTCTGTGCTTTTAGAGAATTCTATCTATCCAGCCTACAGATGAATTTTGAATGGCAGGGTACAGAGACAGAAGGAAATGCATGATGGAAAAGTTCATGGAGAACTGTTCCAACATAAGAAATGGCTGATTTTTAATTAAAAAATTAAAATAAAAGGTAAAAAAGGGTTAAAATCATAAAAATAGTAAAAATCTACAATGTGTCCTGTACATCCACATTTCACATTTTGAGCAGAGAAAGGTCTAACCAAACTTTCTGGTGGAGGAGTGGGTTTTGCAACCCTGTGGCTGTGATGACACAATGACTCTTAAGTGATGCTAACTGCCAATGTGGGATTTAAATGAACTACCTCAGGATTTTCACAGATAGAAAGAAGCCAGGATAAATCAATACCAAAGTCAGCAAGACAATGAGAAACAGGTACTGCACCCTAATATGTGTCTCAAAGTGTCTGTTCCCTAGTAGGATGCAAAGAACATCTTATTCTTTGTCTAAAACACTGGAAATGACAAACTAGAACAAGTAGAAAAAGAGCTTGAAATAAAAAGAATCCAGCAACTGATGGAAGAAGGTAATTTCTGAAGTAACAGTTTGCATTCCTCTGCCTTTGACAACTCAAATAATTTTAAACAATGACTAATTTATGGCTATGAAAGGTCAAATACTTTCCTTCCCTCATTTATTTATTTTATTCCCCATAGGATACAGCAAATTAATAAAATGACTTCTAAAAAAAACCATTTTCCATTGTTATCATTATGCCTTGAGGAAAAGAATCTTAAAATCCTTTAGCTTATGAAAAAACCTCACTCACTGTCACACATTCCTCCCTTTTCTCCTTCAAAACAAATGCAAAACTGTTTGTGAAGTCACTGGTGTTCTAAAGAAAAGTAGCAGTCAACAGGCTTCTTGTGACACAGATTGAGATTTTGAAGACTCTTTAATTCAGCAAAGGTGGGGCATTTGGACAGCAATAAATAATCCTTTCTCCTACTTAGGGAAATACTTTCTTGTCCTGTTCAATATGGAATTAAGTCCTGTTTATTCTGCCAGGAAAGAACAATTCAAAACCTTAAAAGTCTTGAAGGGTGTTAAAAATGTAAACAATTTGCAACTCATCTATAATTCAAATGACATAAGGTCAGAATCCACATGCAGAGCTATTTCCACAGTGATTCACTGAATCTTAATTAAGAAATCTGAATATCTGCTATTTCATTTTAGCAGCAGCACAACAAAGCACAAGAAGTGCAAGCTGGTACAAAAGCTTAATTCCAGTGAAAGCACTCAGGAATGCAGTTTCATAGTCTGACAACAATAAATTCAAGAAAGAATGTGTGTTGGAGCTAATTCTAGGCATTACTACTTAGTCTTGTCTCCCTTTACTGTTAATGGCAGCAGAGATTAGGACACTGCTAAATCACTGTCTGCAGAATCCCTTTATCCTCCTCCTCTTTTTCCATTGACCACAGATGCACCCTAAAGAGTTAACCTTTGAGAACACCCACCAATGTCTTTTTCAGACAATTTTCCAAGCAGATGATTGTAGTCAGATGTTCAGGTGTTCCTATACATTGCTATGCAAATGTAGAAAAGACTGAAATATATACTGAAAAGAGAAAAATATATATGGTTGAAAGATAAGGTGGGTAACTGCCCCCAAACATACAATTCCCAAGCACTGGCTGTGATCATAAGGGACTAGATATCCAGTAGCAAGCAAATTGGACCTGCTGGCTTTGGAAAAAATGATATTACTGATTGGTGGAAGCATGTAGTTAGGAATTAAAATTGTTAGTATTCATTTACTTATGGTTAATGCACATCCCCATAAACCCTCTGTGCATGTTCTGTTAGACTAAGTAGTTCTTCTGTGTCAGTTTTTCCTACAGCTGGTTATTTTCCAACTATTGTTCACCTAATTTTCTCTATCAGGCTTTTAGCATTTACCATGTGTGAGGCAGTTCTTGAAGATCAGTCAGAAGCTGACACATGCAGAAGCCACACATGATCCTTACCCACAGCAATAGATTAGTCTGAATTCAGGTACATGCTGTTTTCATCCTGTGTTATCCTTGGGGTCTTGTTTCTCTCTTAGCACAGTTAAAAGCAGTGGTTAGCATTCATAAACCTAGAAGCAATCCCAGGATGCAGCAATTTTAGCTGCCACCTCTCTTCTACACTTCTCACAACTCTTGCATTTCATTGATCAGTTTGCCATCTGCCTCAAAAGCTAAAATACTTGCTTTAAATATCTCAAAGCCAGACAGGCAACTCCTTTATCACATGCAATAGCATGGAACATCTTTAGCACCAGAAATACAAGCCTAAAGCTTCCCACTGCCTTTGCAGCTTTACCTGAATTAAAAATCATGAGATTAGAATGGGTTTGGCAGCAGAATGGCTTCATCTAGGCTTTGTCATGGCAATGCATGTTACTACAAGAGGCCTCCAGGATTATGTTAAGGTTCCTTCCAAAGGAACTGCTTTACTGTTGAGACATTTCAAAGAAAAGATGGGAATCATATCATCAGTTGCTGATCTTAGTGCTGGTTAATCTTTGGCTTCAATGTAAACAATTCTGTATATTGAATGCCTTTGCTGCTGTCCCATCTATGAAGAGCTTTGTCTTGTTAACACAGTCACTGTAGGTCTGAAGAAGAGGAAGCTCAGGGGAGATCTTGTATCCCTTTACAGCTACCAGAAAGGAGGTTGTAGTGAGATGGAGCTCAGTCTCCTCTCCCAGATTACCAGTGAGAGGACAAGAGGAAATGGCCTCAAGTGGCACCAGGGGAGGTTTAGATTAGATATTAGGAAAAATTTCTTCCCAGAAAGAGTTGTTAGGCATTGACCCAGGCTGCCCAGGGCAGTGCTGGAGTCACTAGCCCTAAAGGTGTTAAAAAAACATCTAGATGTGGTACTAAGGGACATGGTTTAGTGGCATGGTGGTGACAGGTTGATGGATGGACCTGATGATCTTAGAGGTCTCTTCCAACCTTCATGATTCTGTGATTCTGGCTGTTAAATTGAATAAACATTTATCACTCTATTCTTATTCCTATATGTTGCAGACAAGATTTGATCAATTCAATATCTGATAGCCAACTGATATTCTGAATGTCTTTGATTTTGGATCCTTGGGATGAAGTTGGTTGCCTCTCTTTTCCTCCTCCTTTTGTTGTTTTGAAGCTATAACTTACTATTTCTTTTTCTGCTATAGCATCCTTCATTTCCAAGTATTATCCCCAATTCCTTTCATTCAGGTAGTTATAAATATTGAGAAACAGATGAATTGGATTATATTAGCACCTTTTACTGCACCATGTGACTTACTGCTCTGTGTTACTCTGATACATTTGATTCTTCTCCATTATCTACAACATGATCATCATGCTTTAAGCCAGGTAAGTATAATCACAAAAGAAATTAAAGGCATGTGCTAAGCCTGAAGTGTCATTTCTCTTAACAACTCTTTTTTTTGTACCCATTTTCAGTGTAACATCAGGCATGAAAGCATACAAGACTTTTATACCTCATATTACCACATGATGGGCAGCTTTCAGTGATCTTGTTCTAGCAGCACACAAATGCAATCTAAACTCTTATATCACAACTTGACAAATATACATTCAATTCAATTATAGACTAAACTGTTTCTGGAATAAAAATATCTGCCACATTTCAGCACAGAAACATCTCCAAATTGCATCTTTTCAGAAACAGGCATTCTGAGGAGCTTTGGCAGGCTTTTAATTACAGAAGCACAGATATGCCTCTAAAATAGAAGCTTTCAGCATTCAAACTTTGCAGGGACCACTTCATTTAAGACTCAGAGGGTAATATCAAATCTGAAATGACAGTTAGGAGTTTCAAGCATATTTCCCTCTATAGCACATACATTCTTCACACTTGGAAAAAAAAAAAAGAAGGCAGAGCTCCAGCTGCTGCCTACTGATCTGTGTGCACTGAGCAGCACTGCAACGTATTCAGCTTATCAGGACGGTTTGCAAGAGCACATTTGTCAAGCAAAACTATCTCAGAGCATTAAGGAGCTGATGTCTCAGCTGGGTTACTTCACTAACTCTTCTGTAATAGCATAGAAGGGTTATTTTAACTGAGACTATGCAAACAAACCCCCCAAATTCTCACAGACTGTTCAGCGACTCAGAAACCTCAACAACGTGAAACCTCAAATCGTTTTCAGGCCTGAGGCTCCCTATGCAAATCAAATCTTGAGTTAGTCAGAATACAACAGCAGGAAGAAAATGATAAGCTTTGATATTGGTCTGTTTCCAGAGCACAGGCCACATCTTAAAGCACAAATGGACATTTTAATGAAGAATAAATACAATCACTTACAAATAATTCCTATGTTTTTGTAGTGATATTCCTCAGTGAGTCACAGTGAACTTCCTAAGAAGGTATCATTATGCTCATGGTGTGGGTGTGGAAATGGGTATGACAGGGCTCTCCTGGGCTTTAAGCAAATACATCTAATAATCAAAAACCCATTAATTGTCATGTAGAAAGCAGGTCTGTTCATTTGTCACACTGGCTTAGTGCCACACGAAATTATCTCCTTGGAGAACAAAGTCACCATAACAATGATCTCTCTGTTGGTCAACCTTTTAGACCTCTGATGCCTGAAGCTAAAATCCAGTGTGCTAAGGGCTGTGTTTGCCTAAGGAAAAAAGAGGTTTCCCTGATTTGCTTTGAAGTATTATATAAGCACAGGCAAAACCAAGAGAGTGGCAATTTCACTTTTAACAGTGCATTGTTAAAAGAACTTACAGCATTCCCATGATCTGCACAAGAACAGAACAAGTGACATATCTAGATCTAGATATATCTAAGTCTTCTTCTAATCTAAATTTACTCTCCTCTAGTTTGGATCCATTCCCCCTAGTCCAATCACTACCTGACATCCTAGAAAGTTCCTCACCAGCTTTCTTGTAGGCCCTCTGGAGGGGGGTAGATTTAGATTAGAAGAAGAATTAGATTAGAAGTTATTCACCATGAGGGTGGGGAGACACTGGAACAGGTTGCCCAGAGAGGTGGTGGAAGCCTCATGCCTGGATGCTTTTAAAACCAGGCTGGATGAGGCTCTGGGCAACCTGACCTAGTGGAGGGTGTCCATGGCAGGGGGGTTGGAACTAGATGATCTTTAAGGTCCCTTCCAGCTCTGACAATTCTATGCTTCCATAACCCTTGTACGTAATGAGAGCAGTAGCCTTGGAAGCAAGATGCCTTCACCCAGTCAGAGGAGATTCAAGCTGTATCAAGCACTTCTCAAAGCATTCCTTCTCCAAAGGGCTACAACTGCACTGTTCCTAACCCATGGAAAGTGAGCATCTCTGCACTGAGCTGAAGATAGGCTACACAAAGCAGCAACACTGCAGACAGAGAGCAGGGAGCAGCCAGGATTATGCAGCACACCTATGTGAGCTCTGAGTCACCAGGTTATGTACAGGCACACAGATGGGAACATCCACATGATCCACTACCAGAAGAAATTTGCTACAGCTCTCTCTTATGTGGAGTTTGATCTGTGGAACATGCCCACCAAGTCATATTCTTCATCTGTTTTCTGGATTCCAAGAAGACTTGAGCTGATACCCAAGCCACATGTGGCACTGAACTTCCCAAAGCAGAGTACTCATAAGGTCACTTATCATAGAACCCCAGAATCATTAAGGTTGGAAGAGACCTCTAAAATCATCAAGTCCAACCATCAACCTACCACCACGTCACTAAACCATGTCACTAAGTACCACTTATACATGGCACTACAAAAAACTAGTGTCAGAAGGGGAGACTCCTTGAAAGCTTGGGGACTTTGAGAGTTAGGTAAGTACTAGCCAGTTGCTTTTATATTAAAATGTGAGGTTTAGATGCCTGAAGGTCATCTCCTTTCTGCTTCAGGCATCCTTTTCAGAATCTGTACCACAATGAGTAAATAATTTCTGCTTGTTATGAATCTGTAATTTCCTTTTCCCAATTAACTTATCAGCTTGGGGGGAGGGGTGGGGGAAGAACAGCAATAATTGATGCTTTTTTTAAACTAAAACCAGGACACAACAGTGCAATTTGTGCAGATCCCCACCAATTTCACTACTGCTTTGCGTGGTGGCAGTTATCCTCCTGCTTAGACCCAGACCTAACCATCTAAACAGCTTCACCAATAACACACACACTGCAAACATAAGCACAAACAAAAAAGTGAGAGAAAACAAACTACCTCTTTTTCTTGGTACCTCCTGGTCTTCAGCACAGACTTAGACCAGCATTTTCAGGGAGAAATTTCATTTCCAGACTATAGTGAGCTATTAATGAAGTCCCATAATGATTTGAGGCAGCTCATCTCCAATACACATCATATTATAATGCAGACAATAAATGCTTTTATTAACAAGCAGATGAGTCTGTCATTCCTATGCCAAGTAAGGATTCTCTCCTAATTAGAAACTGCACATTCTCTACAAGCAAAACTCTTACTGAGCACACAGCTGCAGGCAGCCTCTGTTGTGGCTGCACCCTGCATCCCTCAGAAGAGGTCCCTGCAGTGTGGAAATTATTTCCAGCAGTGTTATAGAACTAAAAACAGAGTAGATTTACAGTATCTCTCTGGTTCTTATTTTGGAACAGGTTGTGTACTAAGAATACAGTTGCAAACAGATTCCACCCTTACCTTCCTCTTTGGCTCTAAGCTGAGTAGTATCTGCAATTGAAACTTAAAGGGGTAATTAATGGGAAAAAAACTCAAATAAATCATAAACCAATTAAAACATGTTTGAATAAAAGTGGATGCAAAGCACTTTCAAGATAAGGATAGCTTTTGTAAAAGAGATCTCTGCATGAAGCAGTGCTGTTGTAACTAATGGAAGGACCTCAGCAAAAGCAAGGTTCTCCTGAACCTTCTGTCCTCCCATTCTACCAAACCAAGCCATAACTCTTTCCTAATGTCTGCTTAAACAAATTCCCTCATCTCTATCTGATCTAACAAAAGCTACAACAGCTTCTTTTTTGGTTGGTTGGTTTGCTCTTTTTAAACTAAAAAAAAAAAGTATTGTTCCCAAGCTGGTACACAAAGGGGGCTTAACAGCTCACAAGCATTGCAACCACTTTTGGAGCAAATGGTCTACCTGAACTCCTCTAATACCCTTCAGGCTAAACAGCCCACCCTGGCTTTTAGCTAGAGATTTCTGCTTTTTGTACCCTATCATGTTTGCAGCTCTCCAACACCTCATCTAACTCCCACTCAGCCAAGTGGCAACAAAATGCTCAATGTTGAGACAATCTGGAGATTTTCCCTTGCTTGTCATGAAGTTTGTTGAATGTTTAAAAGTGTAAATCCTTTTCAAACACTTGGGGAACTCATCTGATTTGCTGCCCACTAGGGTCTCTCTCATTACATAGAGATGTCTATTTCTAGGCTCTAATGTGAGCACATTTACAAGGTAACATGAAAAGCAGAATCTACAGCTATACTTCTGTATTCACACTGCTGTCAGCTTGAATTTGATCTCAAGGAAGCATGCTGGGAATACCAGCAAGAAGGTCATCTAACATTTATTTTAAAGCTATATAAATTTGGAGTAGCATGCAAAGAAAAAGATAAAGCCAGACAAACTAGTAGCTTCAAACTGGTAGTTTATTTACCTAAATACTCAGCTCCCAAGTGTTAGGGTTTTTTTTTTCCCAGTATGCACAGCATTGATTCATAATCTAAGTTAAAGATAGCTTGGTCTTCCATATTATCTTATCTAGAACATGTCATTTTGAAGAGTACTGTAATCCCTTTAGTATCACTAGACCAGGTTAGGTGAATGAAAAATTCTAAACTATCATGTCCTCAATATCATCTCGAGAATTACTCAGCTTTTGGTGTGATGACACCTCCAAAGGCACTTGACTAATCTTATTTGTATTGTCTAAGTTAAAATATCTGATTAAAATTCATAATTTTATTCAAATAGGTTATACAGGCCTTTTTCTCCAAAACTCTTTACAGAAGCAAAACAGAAAATGAAAATATTCAGTGAACTCATAGCATCCCACACTTTTGCAGACTCCAGTGGGTACACTTCTATTTTCAGTGCTGACAGCTACATATTCACAAGTAAGAATGAAAATTTAAGAAAGGAGTGAAAACTAAAACCTCTCTTTTTCAGCAGGATTAGAAAACAAACTACCATCAAGAAAGGAAATGTGTTTTACAATTAGAACCCAAACAAACTCATGCCAGTTGTAGGTTTTTACTCTTTCCAACCAAAACAAGCTATCTATGATGGAATTAATGGAGCTTAGTGGCAGGAGAGAATTCTGGCCTCCCTTTTGTGTTTATTGGTATTCTTGTCAGCATCTTAGTTAGATATCTACAGTTTTGTTGTGATATGCTGACAGATTTGGACTCTGTATATTGCTCCCAGTGGTTGTGGGCTCAGCTTGCAGAACATATGTCTTCACAAACTGGGTTTCCTCTAAGGAATAAATGAAGGGCATCCAGTATACACTATTGCCATGATTTGATTACTTTTCCTGTACACCTAGTACCCATACCAGTTACTGGAATGTTATTAGTGTAAACACCTAAAGCAAAACATGGACAACTCCTAGTAAAAGGGATTCCCCCCCAACACCCAGGCCATAAGGATTCAAGTATTATTGAATATCAGTCAAAAACAGATTCAGTTATAGAATCATAGAAAGATAGAAACAGGAGTAATTATGGTTGGTCAAGACCTCTGAGATCATCGAGTTCAACCATCCACCCAACACTGCTGTGCTCACCCCTAAACCACAGCCCCACCACCACATCTACACAGTTTTTGAACTCTTTCAGGGATGGTGACTCCACTACCTCCCTGGGCAGCCTGGGCCAATGCCTGATAACCCTCTGGGTGAAGAAATTCTTCCTAATATCCAACCTGAACTTCTTCTGGCTCAACTTGAAGCCATTTTTCTCTTGTCCTGTCACGCTTCACCTAGGAGAAGAGACCAAGACCTCCCTCAATACCACCGTTCAGGTAGTTGTAGAGAGCAAGAAGGTCCTCCCCAAGCCTCCTCTTCTCCAGACTAAACAGCCCCAATTCCCTCATATATATGTATATCTACATATATCTATCTATGCCCATCATCATTCCACATATCTCTATACCTTCATATAGATATCATGTCTTTCTTTTGGTGTCTATCAAGAACAGCCACGTGTCCCTCTCCCAATGACAATTCTGCACCTTCTGACCTCCTGGAGCAAGGGCATGGAACATTGCCCAGCATTCCATTCTTTTGGAGGGCTCACAACAGCTGACCCATAGTCCTGAGAAGTCTAGGACATATCAACAGTACATGAAAAGTGAAAAGAATTCTGAGAAACTAGTGGAAATAGTCAAAATTATTTAATCTTGACTTATGTAGCAAGTTCAATTCAGTCCTTTCAAGGCTCTTTATCTTGCCTGCCTTTTATATTGAGACACAGTCCAAGGAAGGAGTATTTTCTGGCCTAATTCAACAAGATTCTGTAAGAATATCAATTAATATTAATTAAGAATGTAAGTTATTTAAGAACATAAACTGTCACACTTACATGGGGGTTGGTTTGGGTTTTTTCCATGGTTTAATACTTTCTGAATCACAGTATATTTAAGTGTCTCCTACAGTGCTGGGAAAGCTGCTGGGAGTTTTCTGCAATACTAATCATGATTCAACAGGATCAAAGATCAGACCTATCAAACTGGACATGGATTTATAACACAGTCTCCTTGCAAATATACACTTAAGACCACCATTTAGTGCTACAAAAATTGAAACTACATAGTGTCAAAAATAATTAACAACCTGAATAAAGCATTCTGAAAAGTATGTTTTAAGAATCCACAAAATACATGTCAGATTTTGTAGGTAAAATAATTCTGAAAAGGAATTTTTTTCCCCACCTATCTCAAATATAAAGCAAAATGACTTTGAGTCTCATACTTTCCAGGTCCATTTACCATAGTGTTATACAACGGTAGTAGAAAAATACCCTTAAATATAGTTTAGGAGTCAAACTGTTATCAATCTGTGTTGGATTATTTTTTTATTTAGCTGCTCAATTAGGTTTTTTTCATTGTAAATCCAAGTAAAAAGTCTCTCTCCTACAGTACAGAACAATATAAGAGAAGGATTCTAAAGCAGAAAGTTTGAACAACAGTGTGCTCAAATATTATTTCTTTTATTACTTAAATCATATTTGATTTTTGTGTATTTTTTCCCTTTCAGTTGTTAGATATGAAGATTTTTTTGCAACCATTTTAATCAACACTCTTATCCTACTTGTTTGTATGCAATGGAGCAACCATCCTGTGTGGAGGATGGTAATATCTCCATGGTAACAGATTATAAAACATAAGCAGAGAACTGTGATCACTATTTAGAAGAGGTGGTTGAACATCAGGAAATCACAGTCCCAAGTCAATTCATTTCAGTTCCTTGGGATTTCAGCAATGACATTTAAGGACTGGAATGTGCTGTTAATCCCCAAGTTTCCATTAAAAAAACCCCCACAACCATTAAGTAGGCAATTTATATAAATTTATACTATAGAAATAAGCCAGAAAATAAATATCTTAGCTTATCATATTAATTATGCTGCTTTTAAGGTAATAATAGCCTTACTTAGGATTCATTGTGAGCAACACCATGCAAATCATTAAATACACTCATTGAAGTCAACTTGTCTGTGGGGCTAGTTATGCTCTTCAGGAAAAGCACCTCTTTCCCAAGGATGAATGTCTTTAAAGTGAGCTGCCTATTGCATTTTGGAGCTAAAGTCTAGTCACACAAAAGAAAGCAGTAGAGGTACCTGAATCCACTTAGCTTTTTGTGGATGCATGAGCAAGGAAAAGGATCAGACATTCTCTTACAGTTATGGGCTATGAATAAGAGGAGACCAAGCACAACATGACTTCAGCAGACCTTTAGGAAAACTGTCTGTGTGTATGTTACTTAGCTCTTTGGAGCATACTGAAGCAGGAAGAAAGGAAGATATCAAAGCTTTCTCTTCAATTCATTACCTCTCCTCTTCTCCTGTGAGGAAAGGATCTACCATCTTCTCCTAACTAAAAAACTGCTAATGTTTTGATCAGTGATTTCTAGTTCCCTTGATCCTCCAGAGCACAGATGAGAATAATTACAAGAGGAATTATTTAGATGAGTTTGCAGGAGGAACCTCTGCATTATACCAGTTCAGCTGGCTTTTAGGAAAAATGCATTTAGATATATAATTTACACTGAATTAAAAGTTTAGACTAAATGTCTAACTTTTAGATGCATATGGCCAGATAAGAAAGTCCTTCACTTGAAGTCATCTCATCCCATCCCATCCTAGGATAAGTTCAAGGTAAGGAGAATAATTTACCTTCAGGAGCAACTATTTCCATCCACTGGTGGCAGAGGGAGCCAATCCAACCAGACTGTAGAATCCTAAAATGGTTTGGGTTAGAAGAGACCTTAAAGATCATCTAGTTCCAACCACTTTGCCATTGGCAGGAACACCTTCCACCAGACCAGGTTGCTCAAAGCCCCATCCAACCTGGCCTTGAACACTTCCATGGATGGGGCATCCCCAGACTTTCTAAGCAACCTGTTCCTATGTCTCACCACCCTCCCAGTAAATAATTTCTTCCTCATTCTACCCTTTCAGTTTGAAGCCCTTACCATCATCCTATCACTAAACTCCCTGACAAAGAGACCCTCCTTACCTTTCCTGTAGGCCCCCTCTGAGTACTAGAAGGTTGCTATAAGGTCTTCCCAGCATCTCCTCCAGGCTAAGCAACAACTGTCTCAGCCTGCCTTCATAAGTGAGGTGGCTCCAGGCTCCTGATCATCTTCATTGCCCTCCACTGGACCTACTCAAAGAGGTCCATATCTTTCTTCTGCTGAGGGACCCAGAGCTGAACACAGTACTCCAGCTGGGGGCACATGAGAGTGGAATGGAGGAGGAGAAACCCTTCCCTTGACCTGCTGGCCTAGGATGCAATTGGCTTTCTGGGCTGTGAGCACACATTGCTGGCTCATATTCAGTTTTTCACCCACCAACACCCCCAATTCCTTCTCCACAGGGCTCCTCTCAGTCCTATCTTCCCATAGCCTGTATTTGTATTTGTGCATGGGGTTGCAGGACCTTGCACCTGGCCTTGCTGAACTTCATGAGGTTGGCATGGGTCCACCTCTCCAGCCTGTTAAGGTCCCTCTGAATGCCATCCCATCCCTCAGGTGAGTTGACCCCACCACACAGCTCAGTGTCATCAGCAAACTCACACAGCTCATTTTCCAAAGCTTCCAGTTACATGACATAAATTCCACCCCCAGTTGCACTCCAGTGTTTCATTTACTCACAAATAAAAGGGACTAGCTTGCAGAAGATGCATTCCTCTCTTGACACTTTGTGACTGAACAAATTCACGTCTAAATATCTGCTATTTTGTTCCTGCTCTATCTGTTTCCCTGCAGACCCAGAAGTACAAGGCCATTCACCAAAAAGCAGACACAACTCACATTCCATTTTTCTTGCTGTAGCCTCCTTGAATGAGAAGCACTTTGAAAGATGCAGTTTCAAGCAGTAGTTTATTTGCATTACTTGTGAAAGTCCTCCAGCTAAATTTCCACACAGCATGCTGATTATGCCCATGCAAGTGTGTCTGTGGAGCTTTTAAGCTTATTGAGACAAATAGGGAGAGTAACAGACAGTGAGAGCTTCCTGTGCTGTAACTAGATTTCTGTCTTAGCTTGTTCTGAGCTCCATCAGTGAATGATCCTTTTGGCCATTTTCATAGCAGCCTAAACTGCATGCCTCACTCACCTCAAATCCTGTGTTCAGTTTTGGGTCCCTCACTACAAGAAAGACTTAGAGGCAATTGGAGATATCCAGAGAAGGGTAACAAGGCTGGAGAATAAGTCTTATGAGGAGCAGCTGAGGGAACTGGGGTTGTTTGGTCTGAGGAAGAGAAGGCTCAGGGGAGACCTTATCTCCCTCTACAGCAACCTGAAAGGAGGTTGTATCAAGGTGAGGGTCAGAGTATGTATAGAAAAATCCCTTACCAGGAGACACTATTCATTTTAAGATTGCAAGTGATAAGAAGCCAGTCATGGACACTAGTGCCCTTCATTAATATTCATTTTCTTTATTTTTTTTTATTTTAATTTGCCCAAATTCAGCTTCCAATAATTTCATCTCATTAAGCCATGTTTGTTAAACCCTTCTATCAAAAATCTGTGAATACAAATCTGTTGTAAACCAAAACCTACCACACTGTTCCTATTTGCAATGGTTCATTCATTTACATAGGTGAGTTTTATTTACTTAATTTTATACACTGTGAACTTTCTTATAGATATATGTACATCACATCTATATATTTGTATATATCCTGCTTACAAGGTCTCTTTGCACCCATTTAAAGCTGTGCAAATATATAACCCCCAAAATGGGCCATCCAATTATTTTCAGATGAAAATAAACTGCACTATGTATCTAAAGTTCTCCAGCCACTAATAGTCTGTGGGATCAGCCTAGAGATAATCCCAAGATAAATAAAAAACACTGCAGTGTGTATCCTGTGAGTGACCAGGTTACCAGGGCTTTCTTTATCACTGTTCAGATGAGCTCCTGTTGCTCCACACTACTTTCTAAAGCAGACTTAGTCACTAATTCCACCATCAACATCTCAAAATCTACCAAAGAACCTTTGTTTTCCAAAATTCTGTGCATTGTTTTTTCAGGCATGCTGGGAGGCTTATTATGTTCAGTTATCATCTTATGTTGGCTGTCTTAACTCCTACATCTGTTACAGAGGAAAATTACCTTTGAAGTTGTATTGGTATCCCATGGAGCTAACTCATATTTCTTTTTGGAAGATCCATTAAAAAAGTACATTTTGTTAATATTCACATTCATTAATTAGCCCATACTGCAACTGAATCCAATCTTTTCATCCTTTGCCTTCACCACCAGGATTATACTTTCACAGGTGAAGTGACAGGAGATAGAGCAAAAAAGGCATCAGCAGCTCAGCATGGTTCTTGTCCTAGGTAAAATTTTGAAGCTGTAACACAAGTTCTTTCACTTGCAGGTATTCTATACTCAAGTACATAAAAGTGTGTTTTTTTCCTGGAGTTTGTTGGTTGTTTTAAACATTTCAAAGGTCTTTCCTTTTGTATTTTATCATTCACAACAAAACCATCAGACTCATTTGACACAGTATCTAGAAGGAGCTTGATTTCCATCAAGTGAAACCAACACTTTCTTGAAACAACCAATTCATTTTTAAGTAAGATGATTTAGGCTATGTCTGTTACTGCACCCAAAGATGCATCCCAGTTTCATTTCAGGACCAAATGTACATCTGGTCATGTCCTGACTTCATTGTAAGATAAGATCTAACCAACCATCAATCTTTCTCTAGCCCTGGGAGAACTTGCCAAGAAAATCTTAGTGTAGCAGGAAATGGTTCTGAAAGTTTCTGATTGTAAAGATGTGTCTCACATTCAGAGTACACTCAGCTCCAATTTGAACATCTTCTCCAACTAAAATGTTCCAGGAGTTGGAAAGGTTTGGTTTTATATTTTTTTTTTTCCCCTGAAGAATTACTTTCAGCACAGTGACCTGAGATTTCTTAGTCAATCAATCAGAATGGGTAAGAATCAGGACCCACACTGCTGGAGGGCAACAGAGCAGTGACTCAAAACACCTCACTGATCTCAGCCTAGAAAAGGTTATTTGGGAGTACAGGATAATGAAGGTTATTCTGAACATAGGGAGTTAAACCCCAAGCACTGCAACACTTCATGAAAATAAGTGCTTGGGGAGTTTTGTATGCCCCAGATGAAAAGTTTAGTTTCCTATCAAATTAAATGTTCTATGTTGTCCTAAAGTGCATTTCAGTATTTTGAGCATAATAACAACAAATATAAAGAATTAAATTAGATTCCCTTTTCCTAGACAATTTTTTGGTTCATCAGCTGAACTAAAAAGTAGTTCTTCATTTAGTCCTACTTGCAAGGTCATTAAAAAGACTGGATTTCATTAAATCCACTCTATTTTATATGATACCCAGCTGACTGGCATTATTTTAAGGCAGACTAGGTTAAGCCTATATTTATCAAGCTTTGAACAGCTATTTTTCTAGTTTGACTGGGATCAAGGGCTGCTGGGATTAGGTTTAAAGAAAGAAGTAAGGTACACTGAGCAGTGCTGTGTTTGTGGTTTTAATCCAGTTTATTTTTTACTTGCTAAAAAACAACAAATTAAAAAAAAGATGAGTATAGCATTTTTCTGTGAAACCAAGGATTAAATTATACACAATTCAGAAGTATTGGGAATAAAAAACATAATATTTCTATGTAAGACTGGGTAGCCTACTATTAGGAGTTTGCTAAAACTCTTAGCAAATCTGAGGACTTCATCAAACTGAGTAGGAAAGTTAGAGTTATGTTTAATTATTCTACTCATCCAATCTACATTTTAGTGTTTAAAAGTTGGACTGAAAGGATTGAGAAACATATTCATGGCTTCTTTTCTAGTTACTCAGCCCAACCTGAACTTACTTCATCCTGAGATAAGTCATTTCACTCCCAATATGAATTTTCATCTAGGTTGTTTCTTGTTCCTCACTGACTGTACAGCCTTAAGTCACTGATTCAGACATGTTCAATTTGTAAATAAGATGAAACCTAACCTAGGAGTTTACTTTTTTTCTCCCTAAACTAATTTATAACTTTAATTATTCAGGTCAAAAGAAAGAGAAGTAGATTCAGGCCAGCATGCCTCTAGTAGCTACACATGATGATGGGCTCCAAAATTTGATCAGTTGACAAATAATCCTATCTGTGTAATAGATTTTTGAAAGCATAGGTTTCAAATACAATATTTAAGTTATTGTTAGCAGTTTTGGATCTCTTTATGGACAACTGAAGTCAATTTTATGTAAATGTATCATCTGGAATATTAATGAAGTCAGAAAGGCCCTGACTTTTCCAAATATATTAATTTCCTTTCTAAGAGCATAGAACTTCTCTATTCATTTGGAATATCAATGTGGGTGAAAATTCTCTGCATAGTCTCATATATAATTCTTCAGTGTTGAAGTACTGTTAAACTGTAAATATAAAATGTGTTCCTCAGCAGTCCTTCCAAAAACTAGAGTAGTTTACTCAATACATAGACTACAAATGCTGAACATGTGAATATTGATTTTTTTACCTTTGAGATATGTTTGAAAATAACAAAAAAAAAAAGGGCAAAACAAGTTCAAGTGAGAACATGTGTGTTAAAGGGAGATTACCTACTCTAGGGAATACTGCTCTGGCAGGGAGGTTGGACTAGATGATCTCCAGAGGTCCCTTCCAACCCCTAACATTCTGGGATATGTAATAGTGCTCTTTCCAAGGGAAATTCTTGCAAACACCCTACATATACATATTTATGTAATGAAAACTCTGTTCTTTCTAAAGGAAAAGTGAAAAAGAAAGGTAGTTGGTAGAGCAGGTTGATTTGCTCTATTGCAAATCAGGGCTCCAAACTGATTTGTCTCTATAGAAGACTTTTTCCTTCTTAATAACATATGCTTAAAAATAAAGTAAAAAGGAGAAGATTTACAACAGCACTTTTCTTTCCAGAGCTATGCTGTGGTATATGTTACACAATCAAATCATGGGAGCAAGGGGGAGGAAATATGCTCCTTACATCACTCAGAGAGTTACTAAACCTTGCACATGGGCAGAGGTGTGTGCAATCAGTATCCACTTTTCTGTGGGATGGGTAAAAACTGGTCAATATGCACTTCAAATCCAATTTCCATAAGAATCCTTCTTCTACATTTAATACAAATGCTTTCAGCTCTTCCATCTTTTTTTTTTTTCCCCTTCTTTCCTTCTTTTTCTCCTCCTGGCATTTTTCTTTTCCCCTAAAATTGTTCTGTTTCTATATTCCACCTTCCTTTCGTCTGAACTCTGCTCCTTTGTGCCTCAAATAAACAAAGCAGAAGATCAAAGAAACCACCAAAATCCTTTGTAAAGCTAGAAAAACCAATTTATAAGAGAGACATTCAGTCTAAACAGCACACAACTAGCAGGATAAGGAGATAAAAGTTAACAGTGTATGAATTTTTAAACAAGACTCTATAAGGAATAAAGGAGTAAGAACCAGCAAGCAAATGGATATGTGAGGCATGACTACAGCTAGCACAGAGCTTGGGAGGACAGTATTTTTGGAGAAGAGAATAAAGGAGATCTGGGAATTCAAAGGCTGTTGCCTGGGAAGGATGCTGGATTCAGACAGGTGAATTAGAAGCAAGCATGTTTCAAGGTGTTTTAGGCATCCATACTTGCTCTTGTATCTTCTAGAACAGGAACATACCTGAATCTCACCATTTGATTAGAACAACAGTAAACTGCACAAGCCTATGGCATTCTTCTATAGATATACTGCCTTAAACTGTGACAGAAAACAGTTCACCAAGTGCCTTCTGTTTCATATACCTTAGACCACCATTTTTTCTTAGCTACTGAATATGGTTATTTAGCTTTTCAATTCTTTTTTCTTTAACACTTGTTATCATGCTCTTTATTCTAGCTTAGCTGTTCCTCCCCTTCCACTGACAGACTGTTCCAGTTCTTAACTGCTCTTACTCCATGCTTCCATTCAAGCCAGACTGTGTGAGCCATTATTCCATCTTTCTGTCACTCTCCTATCTGTTGACAGCAGGAATCTCTCTGCCATCCCTTCCACCTAAGGCTGACTTTTTCTCACTCAGAATTAGGAGAACAGAGGAAGCAGCTCTGAGCAAAATTCTGGAAAGCTTTGCCATTACTGTCTTCTGTGGCTGTAGTGCAAAAAGGATGGCATGTATAAGGGAAAGAAATTGGGGCATGATAATGGAAAATTCTTTCTGACAGTGAAAGGGTTGGATTTGAAAAGGTTTCAAAAAGAGATCAGAGATGACTTCGAAACAAATTATTTCCCAGGTTCCTTACTTGAAAAGAAATGTGTCAAATCATTTTCAAAGGGTATAGCTTGAGTATCAATGAAAAGACAGCAGGAGTCAGCCTACATTCATAAACATGACAATGATTTTAAGGTGATTCAGTTCTGAACTGCTCAACAATATACCCTAAAGGGAACTGCATTCAAGTAAACACTAAACCTCCAGCCACTGAGCTATGTTTTCTTTATATTCTTCAGTTGGGTTCTCAAAAACAGAAGCACCAAAACTCAGTTACTTCCTGGAATCTAAAGTTACACAAATTTTATGTAAAAATATAAGATCTAATGTCCTGTATGCATTATGTCATGGAATCACAGAATGTTAGGGGTTGGAAGGGACCTCTGGAGATCATCTAGTCCAACCCCCCTGTCACAGCAGGCTCACCTACAGCAGCTTGCACAGGATCACATCCAGGTGGCTTTGGAATGTCTCCAGAGATGGAGAATCTACAACCTTGTCTGGGCAGCCTGGGCCAGTGCTCTACCACCATCCAAGGAAAGTTCCTCCTTAGGTTTAGATGGAACTTCCTATGTTTGTGTTTGTGCCTGTTCCCTCTTGTCCTGTCCCTGGGCAGCACAGACAAAAGCCTGGCCCCATCCTCCTGACCCCCACCCATGAAGTACTGATAAGCATTGAGCAGCTCCCCCCTCAGTCTTCTCTTCTCCAGGCTAAGCAGCCCCAGCTCTCTCAGCCTTTTCCCATCAGAGAGATATTCTAGTCCCCTAATAATTTTTGTAGCAATTTTCTGCACCCTCTCCAGAAGTTCCCTGTCCTTCCTGAGCAGGGGAGACCAGAACTGGACACACCACTCCAGATATGGCCTGACTAGGGCAGAGTACAGCTGGAGAAGAACCTCTCTCAACCTGCTGGCCACACTCTTCTTGATGCACGCCAGGATGCCATTGGCCTTCTTGGCCACAAGGGCACCTTGCTGGCTCATAACCATCCTGCTGTCATATATGAGCTGTACTTGTCAAAATTTATCACATCATCACCATTATCTGTCAGTGTAACTCTTCTGAAAACAACTATTAAATACATAAAGAATGAATCAATTTTTCTTGAACTCTGTTAGGTTGTTTAGTGTATTTAACTACACAGCCAGTAAGTTATAATGAAACTGTAGGGCTGGTTTTAGCTCAACATTAATTGCCTGATATGTATCTTGTACATTAAATTAGACCTTAATATTAGCTGATAATGAAAAAATGGATCACAATAATAATAACAGGAAAGTCATTATGAGAACATTAATTATTATAATCATCAGTCAGTATTAAAACCATGCAATGGTACTAAAGTGATCCCATACTAAGGTCAGCTTCTATTCTCTTGCAGAAGCTTTTGTAACATGCAATTTAGAGCAGCAGAAAGTAATAGTGAAAGATCCTGTCTCAAGCACATAAAATGTTTTCCAGGTAACTGGAGATGAAAAAGTGACTGATACATATTTCCTGAGCATTTTTACACTTAGTTAATTACTCTAACAAAATAAAATGTAAGAAAGAAACTCTTCCAGGCTGCAGTTTTCCTGTGCAGAGTCTCTGAGCTTCTCAGACTAATTTAAGCCTCATTATGCAACATGTTTGTTTAGGAAATGAGGGTACTAAGGTGCTCTTTAAACTAATTGCTTTTATAGAACACAGAAATTTTCTCTGAGTAACATAATGGAGCTTTGAGGTAAATCAGACTGAGACAGCAACAGAAAAAAAGACAAAAACAGGGAAAAAAAAAAGTCTAGTTACAAGAAATGTCACAGGGAACTGATAGAAGTGGTAGGCATGATTTAACCCAGTCCAAATGGAAATGTTATACCTAAAAAGCTATACCTAAATATCTAGAATGGGAAAAACCAGGGAAGAACAGATAACTTGACTCTCAGTGTGGCTTTTGAACCAAACTAGTCTTCTTCTCTGGAGAGATTCCAAACCTGTCTGGATGCTTTTCTGTGTGACCTGATCTAGGGAATCCTGCTGTGGCAGGGGGGTTGGACTAGATAATCTTTAGAAGTCCCTTCCAACTCCTAACATTCTGTGACTTTGTGATACTTTCTACCTGCTCTTGATACTATTTCTTAAGGTCTCTAACAGATCAATTTTATCTCAAGTGTATCTACAGAGAGCACAAAAACAACCAGGAGTTCAACTTGGAACTAAAATTTCTTCCTATTTGGATATTGGGTGCCCTATGGGAGTCAGTATCAGAACTCTTCCCAACTCCTGGGCTCAGCATTTTGTGGGCAATGGAATCTACACATTCCTCAAGTGTATTAGACCCATTAATGACAGTATGTGTCCTTCCTGGGGCTCCTCAAATACAGCTGCAACATGGAGCTCCACCAGTAGGGAACCCCCTGTTGACTATATTTAGGGGGGAAAAAAATGATTGATTGTTTGAAAAAAAAAAATGGTTTTTTTTAGTTTTTGGGGGTTTGGGTAGGGTTTTTTTTGCCACAACACCCTCCAGTAATCATTAGATACTCACAGTGCAATAGTGAATAAGCAGTATAAGCATATACATGTAGCACAATTACCATTTATGCCATATAATGAAAACCAACCACACAGTATATGAGTAATGTATATGCAATTTACCTTTCCCCACAGGTTAACAGCACAACAGAAGAAAATTGCTTGCAAAATAATCCTACAAACTAGCAAGCTGTGAAGTTCTCTCTTTTAAATCTCAGCTTAAAGAAATAGAAGATATTGCTTTCTTGTTTCAGTGAAAAAGGACACAGTACTGCTGTAAGATCTTTTATGCTGAACTGATTCTTGTCCTTCTCTGCTTTGAGTTAAAATTCAGTAGTAAGTACAATTTATGTATATGATGTTCCATTGTACTTGCATTACAGTATGCAAATATAAATAAAATGACCACAAACTGGTGAACAATTAATGAGATTCAGTTCAGGGACATTTCTTCACTAAATGCTGTTTCCCTGCCAACCTAGACATGAAGTATCTAAATCTAAATGACACCACCTGCTCTGACCTATAAGTGAAATGAAAAGCTGCCATGGAGCATGTTGGGAATTAACTTGCAGCCTTCTCTTTAATCAGGCATTCCTCCCTAATGTTGGAAGCCAGCAAGCTCATGGGAAGAAAAATGCCATTGTAGTAGATGTCTGCAATTCAATTTCCAGACCTCATTGTGATGTCTGACTTGACACATTTTTCTCTTCACTATTTTTACTTTAGCTGCCAGGGTGGGGTCAGCAACTACTGGAAGAAAAGACATGCTAGATATAAATACCACCAGTTCATCCTGACAAGGACAGTACATTGAAACAAACATTTAGAAGTGAAGGCTCCTCTGATCTTACCTGCTTTTAATTTCAAGGCCTATACTCAAAAATGTTCACTTTCAGAAGTATGAGGCTGCAAGGACACCAATGAAACAGGAAAGACACCTAAAGACTTCAAAAGCATATGTTTCAAAAACCCTCATTTGCTCCTACAGATGACTTTTGCTTTGCACAGCAACTGTAGCTTTGGACAACAAATATATGAGGCTGGTTTTAGGGAAAACTTGCTATCCTTGTGCTTGGATGTTCCCTTTTCTCCTAACAAATGCTAATAAAAGACTAAAAGCCAGTACGTTCTCATACATTTTGTTCCTTACTGTCACATTTCATAGTGACACTGAGTTTTATCATCACATATTCAACTGCCCTAGCAAAAGGAAAATTCATCATACAAGCATTTTGCATTATTAAAAATAGCAAGATAATAACCCTTTCACCTTATGCTTACTGGTGAGAAAAGTCAGAGTGATGTTTTGCAACAAGCCTTCAAAGCCTTTTTCTATCTGGGTCTCCTTGCTAAAGGAATACTTTACAGCTACAAAAAAAGTCATTTACACTACTAAAGTTCCTCATTCAAACAACCACCACAAGTTTAGCAGGTGTGCTGCATATTTAAACTGCACTTGTCCCAGGGTTCCAGTTCATGTTCTTGCAGAAAGAGTTGGGATTAGTAACAATACAGAGGAATTTGTACTAGTAAAGGCATTTTATCATTAAGGAGAAGTTGCAGGGTCTCTTGAGGTGCTGCATCTGCACTGACTATATCTCTCCCCTAACAATCACTGGGAAAGTACTAGAGTGCTAGTGCATTATGTAGAGCTCATCTACAGTAGCAAGAGGCAAAAAAAAGGCTCAGGGAAGTCAAATACTGAAAATCACAGAAAAAATGGTATTAAGTCTGAAGAGGTGGGGGAGTTGAAAACTGATAGCTCATAATTCAAGGTCAGGCACTTCTTATTTTTAACCTACGGGCTGAAATTCTACTTTCTGCCATGGAAAAGATGAATAGTTCCTTCAGGGGGTACCTAAAAATTGTTTACTGTTCTCATCACTTTGCCACAGTTAATACTCACAGCACATAATATATTACCTAGCAGTCTAGAATTATTGCTTTGCAGCAATTTCATAGTGCTTACTTCAAAAGAAAACATGATGCATGCCACATAGAGGATGAATGATGATAATGACAAATAAAAGATGTATTAGGGGTACTTTGAATTACCAAAAGTTCACAGAATCACAAAGTGTTAGGAGTTGGAAGGGACCTTGAAAGATCATCTAGTCCAACCCCCCTGCCACAGCAGGCTTTCCTAGGCCAGGTCACACAGAAGCATGGCCAGATGGGTTTGGAATCTCTTCAGAGAAGGAGACTCCACAACCTCTCTGGGCAGTCTGGGCCAGTGCTCCAACACCTCAACTGGGAAAACATTTCTTCTTGTATTCACATGGAACCTCCTGTGCTTCAGCTTACAGCCATTGCCCTTTGTCTTGTCCCTGGGCTTCACTAAGAAGAGCCTGATCCCATCCTCCTGACACCCACCCTTCACATACTTAAAAGCATAGATGAGGTTACCCCTTAGCCTCCTCTTCTCCAAGCTAAAGAGACCCAGCTCCCTCAGCCTTTCCTCCTCAGGAAGATGTTCCAGCCCCTTCATCATCTTGGTGGCTCTGTGCTGGACTCTTTCCAGCAGTTCCCTATCCTTCTTCAACTGAGGGGCCCAGAACTGGACACAATATTCCATATGCAGCCTCACCAGGGTACAGTTGCAGGCTACTCTCTTTTGTCCTGCACTTGTCAATAATATATTAAGGCCTCTTTGGTAATTGGTAGTTCAAATCATACAAGGTATTTAAATGGACCTCTCACCATACTTTAAAGCATTTCAATGTTTTAAATACACTTATGCTCAGGATATATGGAAAATGGACATATAGACCCACTAACTGATCTTCCAAATGTCTAACAGAAAAACCTGTAACAGACCAGGACACTGAGTGCAGCTTTTCCAACTCCTGCTTTGGAGCTTTCTTTCATCTACTTTTACTGTTTGTTACTTATCTTGTTTTCCCACTTCTTACCTTCCAACTCAGAATTTACCTTTCTCTGAAAGCAATTATAAAAAGATGCAATTATATGAAATGTTTGCAACCAGCTTCACAACTTAGGAATTTAAATACTGAAGTTCTTCTCTTACTGAATGTCATATACTAAGAGGTTCCTCCAACACCTAAAACTGCTTAAATGAGCTAAAGTCTTTTAACTCTCTAAACTCTTTGTTTTTTTAAAAAAAAAAAAAGAGCAATCAAATAGCAGCCAAAATTCAATGTCTTACCTAATTTGAATCTTCATCAACATCATATGGCATGCTTTGTGCAAAGTAACACTTCATGGAAAGAATTGATTTAAGAAAAGAAAAGCAATTAATCATCCTCTGTATGAAATGTTCTGCAGTCACTGTCATATGCAATTTTATCAGCTGTAGTGAAGCCAAAGTACATTCTGAATTTCACACTTCAGGCTCTCTGGATTATCATGAGCTCTACTCTGATCCTTTTTGTTCCACTAAAAGTTTAAAAACTAATAGACTAATATAATCCAATCACTCCTGATTATCAGTTTCATGTTTTAGTGCAGTTTCAATCGTGTGTGGAAAATCTCAGAGGGGATTTTCTGAGGGCAGGTATTGTCAGAGTTCCTGCCTTTCTCATACCTCTGCTTTCCATTAGGAACAATATCTAGGAACTCCAAATGAGTAGGGGAGGAAAATTTCAGACTTGAGAGAAAAAAAAATCCATATAATGTCAGATAAACCACAGGCTGTATATCCAATCCCTCTGATCACCACCATTCACATCTCTTCCATCTTATGTGTGTAATAAGAATAGGTGGAAATGGTATTTGAACCACACAGGTAACTACATGGTAAGCACATGTTCTATTAGGACTATTTTGTTTTTAAGAACAGTTTATTGTATTAACTTTTTTTTTCCCCTGAAAGAAATACAGAGACCTATGAACAGAAATTACCAGCTTTTAAAAATACCTATTGATGTATGAGCCTAAATGGAACATCAGCACCTAAGGTAACTGCATTGTTATGAGAATATTCAGTTCAATAACTAATTCACAGTTAGTAAACTCCAGCAGAAAGCTGTGCTTGAAAATTGGGGGTTTAAAATGTACAGAAAAATTATTGATTTTTATTTTTATTTTATTTTAGGAACTAAAGGCTTCACTTAGGAATACAATTTTCAGGTAAATAAGGAGTCAAACCTTATATTCATTCAAGTAAATTAGACACATACTTAAAGTACTACACTGCCTGCCCTAGAGGAGCACTGAAAACTCCTGGGAAAAAAATTATATTGAAAATATCCTGCCAAGAAGGCAGCAGAATGCACCTGAAACAGAGGTCATATTGCTGAGGGTGGGAGGACATACTGGTCTGACAGCACCAAAAGGGGATTTTGACCAGAGCTGTGATAAGACAGGAAGGCAGAAGAGACACCACAACTGGGACAGTTCTCTCTGGACTGAGATTACATCAAGGACCTCAAAGTAATTTGGGACTGGGGAATAGGAAATGTCTTAGAACTTGTCATTTCCCAAAGCCTTACACTTTGTGTTGTGCTTTCTAGTTCTGTAGTAAAAATTTCTGCCTCCTTGTTTCATGCAGGCAATTATACTGTATATGAAGAATTTTTTTCTGCAGAGATGCCCAATCTTTATGCACATATAATTCCACAGGGGCAACTTTAACCAAATATCTGATGATGAACTAAACCTCTTTTTGAAGTATGCTGGGAAGAAATGCATAGCTAGACTGGATTCAAAGCGAGAGGCTTCCCCCCAAAATATTCTTGGGTCCCTGATAACTACTTTGCTGTTGCTTTCCTCACACCTATAGTGCAGCCTCTGGTCCTTACAAAACACTAAAAACATTTGATGTGTGCAGTGTGGGCAGTTGGAAGTCCCAGGGTTTACAATGGCAGAGCAGATCAGGGTACTGGACTTCACAGAATGTCCTGAACTGGAAGGGACCCACAAGGACCATCGAGTCCAACTCCTGTCTATGCACAGGACAACCCCAAAGTCACCCCTTGTGTCTAAGAGCATTGGCCAAATGCTTCTGGAATTCAGTGAGGGTTGCTACCATGACTGCATCCCTGGGGAGCCTGTTCCAATGCTCCACCACCCTCTGGGTGAAGAGCCTTTTCCTAATATCTTACCTGAACCTCCCCTGGCAGAGCTTCATGCCTTTCCCCTGGGTCCTGTCACTGGTCACCAGAGAGACTAGATTAGACTTGGAGAAGACTGTGACTTCTTCCTAGCCTATTTGCCCCATTTTTTGTCAACAGAAGACAGGGTAAGAGGACTAAGGATGATATACATGCAGGTCTCATCCAAACATCCTGTTGGGACCTGGCTGGGCACACACCCAACCCTATGATCTGGAAACAGCTGACATCCCACATTCATTAAGTGACTGCAGCATTCAGCCCTTCTGTCATCTAAACCTGGCCAGATTACATCTGTCTCACATGCTGCTTAAAGTGCCAGTGGCATCAGGAGTGAGATTATGCTGGTGCTAATTCTAGTGAGTTGCTGCAGAATGTAAACTACTTCTATATAGTGCCTAGTTCTATATAGACCCTTAAAGGTCCCTTCCAACCCTAAGCATTCTATGATTCTATGAGTCCAGTAACTGTAATTACTCATAGAAAACAATCAAATTGTAATGTCATAAAAGAGTGAAAAAATTGGCCTGCTGAACTCTTAGCACTGACAAAGAGCTAGAAGCATGCAAGCCTATATGTCCTCAGAGACTAGTTTAAGTCACTGTACTTAGAAATTAAACTATGGTTTTAGTGTACTAGGTGAATGCATCTGATTTCAAAATCACTATAGAGCAACAAGTACAAAAAGACAATTTTGCAGGTCTATATATACACCACATCAAAAATCTATCCTTAGCTCAAGTATTAGCTAAATCAATGTTGAAATGTTGCTGGTATAAAAGTAGGGTATAAAAGTAATTGTATTATGGAAGGGTGAATCCTCTTTTATTTATAATGATCTTGTCTGCTGTCTGGTCTCTTTATCAAGTAGCCACCACTTCCACCTAAGCACAATGATGTCATGGAAGATTTGGAAAGGGTCTCTTGATTTCCAAAAAAATAGCATAAACAAAATCTACTGGGAGATCTGCAGTTTTATTTGGTAATTCAAGTTAAAATGAAGATAGATACATCATGACATACCTGTTGAGAATGAAAAACTGCCCATAGGACTAAGAAAATCACCTGTCAAACATAAATAATAATAGAAAACTACACCACAACACAAGATGACAGGAAACCAGTAGTTTATCATTTTCCTAATGCCTTCAAAAATCTATGTCTTTTGTCTTACAGCTACTTCTAAGTCTCTAAAAAAGTCTGCATGTCCTAAGCAACATATTCTGAATACATACTGCATGTTTTGGACACACTTTTTAGTAAAGTTAACTAAGCACCTTTCCTGCCTTTGAGCTAGGTCTGAAATAAAGAAATGTTAAAGGACCTTTTCATCATCATCTGTTTTCAATTTGCTACAGTATTTTTGGGTTTTAATGGAGCAAAATATATTGGTGAAGTCCACATGGCTCTTCCCAAATCCAACCTCCTACACACCCAAATCCCCAGTGAAATGATACAGCTTCTGTGGGTTGCAGAGCAAGACTTCTCTTCCATCTAACAAATCCAATCTTGCCAAATGTGCAATCATAAAACTACTACCTATGAATTTCATCATTTTTTTCCAAGTTTAATCACACTTCCAGATTTGTGACTTGCTTTATACATTGTTTTCAACTTTTATTTTCCCTTAAATCTTTTTAATTGGGACAATATTTGATTATTTCATACTCATACTCTTAATTATCAGCTGGGGATAAACCACAGCACTAACTAGTACTCATCCAGGCAAAAATATTTCTCCTATATATTTCCCATGAGCTACTCTAGGAGCATAAGGTACAATGTCACTGTAATTGCTATTACAACAGAGAGGTTTTTAGTTACCTATCAAGTAGAGTGCACTCTAATAGAAAACAATGACAACAATAACCACAAAAACAACAAGGGTTTATTAACTTAAGCACAACTTATTGATCAATATTGCAGGAGCAACTGTATGCAGTGTTTTCCCTGCAGCCATAGAAATATATGCAAAGACTCCTCAGTTGTGCCTGGACAACATAAAACTGTAGCAGAAAAATCTCTCCTATTGAGTTCATCAGGGTGTATTATAAAGAAAAGAGTTCAGATAAGCTGCTTTCCAATTTGAGGGATTTGGATTGTCTCAGATGTGTGCAGAAGATCAGTGCTTCCCTCAAACTTAAGTAAAGAAAGGAAGCTATGGAATCTAATTCTGGAGTGGAAATCACACAAGGATAGGTTTCCAGAGATGTGTGAGTTGGCTTCTTGTAGTACAGCCATAAAAGCTGGGAAGAGTCTCTCAAGCAGGACTTTTTAGCACTTCTTGAGATTGTGAATCAGAAAACATAAAAACACAAACTTGAAGGGGTCTGAATTTTTTGGGGCTACACAGAAGATTACTTGCAATTTAATTCTGCACCTGGGGAAAGTTTCATGTAGTTCCTGTTCTCATCATGTTGGTATATACTTACAGAACCCAATTTCAGTTTTGGGATAAATCTTGACAGACAAACCTGAGTTAGTAGGTCAATGACAGAATCACAGACTCAGTAAGATTGGAAGAGAACTAAAATCACTGAGTCCAACCATCAACCTAGCACCACCATGTCACTAAACCATGGCCCTAAGGACCACATCTAGATGTTTGTTGAACCCCTCCAGGGATGGCAACTCCACCACTGCCCTGGGCAGCCTGGGCCAATGCCTGACAACTCTTTCAGGGAAGAAATGTTTCCCAATATCCAAGTTAAACCTCTCCTGGTGCAATTTGAGGCCATTTCCTCTTGTCCTCTCACTGGTAAGCCAGAAGAGACTGACCCCCACCTTGCTACAACCTCCTTTCAGGTTGTTGCAGAGAGAGATAAAGTCTCCCCTGAGCCTCCTCTTCTCCAGACTAAACAACCCCAGCTCCCTCAGCCACTCCTCATAAGATTTATCCTCCAGACCCCTCAACAGCCTTCTTGACCTTCTCTGGAAAGTACATTAGTAGTAGTGCCTAATAAATATTTTTCATTTATTCAACAGTTCATCTAAAAAACCAAATTTCTTTCTATCCTGGTGATTTCTCTCACTCAACACAAAAAGATTTCTATATTTATGAGAATATGAAATGCCCTTGAGGACTTGAAAGATTACAGCAAGTCCAGCCTGACTATGACAGTCTTGCCAACATTATGTCCAAAACTCATGATTCAGATCCTGAAAATCAATTATTAGTTCTTATAGAACATAGTGCTTTGTATCTGCCTTCTGGCTTTTGAAATGTATTTCCAACTCCTTCACAGCAATTATGAGTGCTATAGCTTTCCTCTTGATAAATTTTATTGCAGTTCTCCAAATCTCCTCTGATTTGTCAATATCTCTCCAGTAATATATAGGCTGAAGCAAAGAAAATGGTACTCAAGTAGTATAGATTAGATTCTATGATGTTCCATATAGTATATAGAGCCTCAAAAGGAAAAATTAATCTGTGGCCATAAATTGCATACTGTGTTCAATCAAAAATATAGACCTATTTTGGTCATCAGCTTCACTTCTTTCCCTATAACTTCTATTTGATATGTTTCTCTCTAATAATCCTTATTTACTCAATGGTTAGATACCCTCTTCTGGTTCCATCTGAAAGCTGAGTTTAATTTTATCTTTTCTGACTATTCTTCATCTACTTTGGCAGTCTTTCTTTGGTGATGTAACTTTGGGGAATCAAATGTCATCTGTAGTGTCATTAATACTCTCTGTAATTTCTCATCCAATTAAAGAAGAAAACATTACAAGTTTGTGGGTTGTTTGCTTGGTTTTTTTGCAAATCTATCTTTCAAAGTCTCTTTAACATTTAGAAAAGCAATAAGGAAATGTGTGATAGCATCAAAACCAGTTTTTAAATGAAAACTTTACTAAATTTATGTATTTAGTACTTCTCTTCTTGATAGATAAATGATATAGAACATTTCCTTCCTTCTTAAGTGAATCTGAACATGAATCAAGTTGAGTCATAACCAAGATTTACCAAAACACTTCTCCACAGTGAACACTGACAGAGTTGCATTCTTGGGCAGGTAATAAACACAACACACTTATGATTGAGGCTTCACATCATTATTATTATTACTAATCATCTCTATATAAGGGTACCTGAATTGTTTGCAAATGAAACCAAAATCATGGAAGCTTATTTTTCCCCCTTCAATTACTATTTAATCCTCTACTATCCACTTAACAGTTTTATGCAGATACTACCTAGTACAGTGACATCAGTGATGCAGACCACTTCAGTGAATCTTTTCACATCCTCTGTAACTCTGAACTATTTCCACTTTTAAAATGCAATGTATTCTCAAGATATGCCTGATATTATATTCAAGTGCAGTCTTTTTAGCAACCAATTCAAATTTCAGTTGCCATTCCTATGGAAACAAATTAATTTAAGATGTTAAAATTAATAACAGATTAAATAGATTAATAGATTAAAGAATATCCTTCCTGGACCAATGGGACTAGAAAAAAAAAAGACAAATCATTAAAAGACAAGGTAGAACATATCTAGGCAATGACCCCTGACCTTTTTACAAATATAAATTCAAGCTTTCAGTATTTTCTTTTGTGGTAAATGAACTTTATGATTTACTGACAGACTGTTGGCTCTATATAAAATTAATTTGCCAATAACAAATCACAGGGTTTTGCTACCACTGCAAGAGAAATGTTCTGGGTTGCTAATATACATTTCAGTAATACAGAGTGAAAAGGATAAAATTTCTTTGATATGCCATATTAAGTATCTTAATAAGTCCCTACAGGGAGTAGGTGATTGATTGCCCCCTTCCAAGTTTTGAGGAGAATCTGCAGGATCTACAGTGTGGAGTTCAGCAAAAGCACTAGGATTACAACACAGGTTAGCTACCTGACACTTTCAAGATGTGTGGATATGGCTGCATGTCAGATTGAATTAGATTATTCTTCCAGCATCTGCATCTAACTTGGACATCCTTGGCTTGTTTCAAAAATATCTATAAAAAGTATTCTTACTGGTGTGGGTGAGAAGATCCACTGGGATAGAGATATTGGGATCAAGTCCTCACACAAATCTGTGCCCTATAAAAAGCACACAGATTTCAAACACATTTGTTTGCATCTCAGATAAAGCCAAGAGTCCTCAGTCTGGTAACATCTGATCTTAGGTCACTTGCCAAAGGCTGGAGAGAAAAAGCTGTTTCTCAGCAGGCAGGCTCCTGCCCTGCCAGCAGGGTATTGACCATACCTCCAGTTAAGCATCTACCATGCTGAGAAAACTGGGTTTTTTTGTAGTTCATTTATCACAGAATCACAGAATGTTAGGAGTTGGAAGGGACCTCCAAAGATCATCTAGTCCAACCCCCCTGCCACAGCAGGATTCCCTAGACCAGGTCACACAGAAGTGCATCCATATGGGTTTAGAATCTCTCCAGAGAAGGAGACTCCACAACCTCTCTGGGCAGTCTGGGCCAGTGCTCCAACACCTCAACTGGGAAAAGAGTTTTTCTCGTATTCACATGGAACCTCCTATGCCGACACCCACCCTTCACATATTTAAAAGCATAGATGAGGTCACCCCTTAGCCTCCTCTTCTCCAAGCTAAAGAGACCCAGCTCCCTCAACCTTTCCTCCTCAGGAAGATGTTCCAGCCCCTTCAGCATCTTTGTGGCTCTGTGCTGGACTCTTTCCAGCAGTTCCCTATCCTTCTTCAACTGAGAGGCCCAGAACTGGACACAATATTCCAGATGTGGCCTCACCAGGGTAGAGTAAAGAGGAAGAAGAACCTCTCTTGACCTACTAACCACACCCCTTCTAATCCACTCCAGAATCCCATTGGCCCTCCTGGTCACAAGAGATTTATGTCCTTGTCAATGAGATAACAGAAAGAATGTGATGAGAAGCTACCTCAGTCTTCTTTCAAGACCTATATCTGATTCTTGTAGACATAGATTCCTTCACAAAAGAAGTGACAAAACTGCCATGCCACCATCCATAGGCATTCATCAGTTGGCTGCTTCTGTGAGATGGCCAAGTTACTTTAGGGTAGAATGCAAGTTCTGCAACTCAGGAGCCTTGAAACTCGTGAAAAGATTGTTGACAGATGCCACATTGAAGAAAATCACCATCACTTTGTATCTGAAACTCTTTCAGGGCTCTTCTTTTTTCTAAAGAATAAAGAAATCACTGAGAAAAAAGAAACCTCTTTCCCTGAAGTTGACTAAAATCCCTTCTATTAAACTCAAAGTAAAAACAAAACTCTCATCTTTAAAAGGCTTTCATGAAAACAAACATGAGGTTAGATCTTGTGAGATAAAAAGTATAGCTGGGTTGCTCCCATACATAACTTTGGCTTTCCATCTAAGCCCTGATTGAAATGCACTCAGCTCTTCTGACCTCTATTTTATTACCTCAGTGAAGCCTCTTAAGCTCTGCTTTGCTTAAGAACAGGGGTCACAAGCTTCAATGTGGTGAAAGTCTGGAGGACTGACCCATTGCTAAATGGACAGAGCTTCAAACATGCAGTAAGGTCCATAGTGAAAGGGGAGTTTTAACTGAAATTATTCATTTCAAAGAGCTGGAACATTTGATTGTGACTGACATACAAAAAAAAGAAGTGGTGATTTATTTTTTTTTCTTTAATGGATTAAGGCTAAGCTTGAATGAACCTTCTCAATGTGTGCAGGATAATTAACCTTACACTGCCACAGACACAAATAAGAAACTGATGTTTCCATTACTGCACTCAAATTCATCCAGTTTGAAAAGATCTTAACACCAGCTCTCAGGCCAAGTTGAAACTTCAGTTTTCTCAATATCAAAATCATTTTAAGGAGATTTCTTTTGATGTTTTTGCTTTCTAAGAAAAGTTGCAGGAGCTGATCATAAAATTGCACTGCAACAGATCCTGGAAGAAACACAAGACAGATCTGAAACCATTCAAAAGAAGCAAAGCTACCAGTCACTTCATGATATTTCCACTAATTATTTTGACAGAAGCATCTACTCTATGTGTCAGATTTGTTTTCTGAAAAGCAAACAACCCTCCCTGTGCTACCCATTGCTGCCTACAAGTCTAATTTTCAGTTTGGCACTCAGTTTTGTACATCTTCTCTTTAACAATTTACAACCTTTGGAAGGTTAAATCAAAGATAGGATAAAATGTTCTATTTCAGTGAAATATCAAGTGATACAATGCTCATTCAATTAGTATGATACTCAGAGGCTTCTAGTTGTCTGGATCTTTAGCTTGCTGCACTGCAGTGATGGGGATTCAAATGATGAGATCTTCATAAATTCAGATGAAACTGGCCAAGTCACACACAGGGGCTGACAGAAAGGGAACACTCTATTGATATAGTGTGGCCAGCAGGATTAAGGAGGTGATTGTCCTCCTGTACTCAGCACTGGTGAGGCTGCACCTCAAATACTGTGTTCAGCTTTGGGCCCCTCACTACAAGAACACTGAGCTGCTGGAGAGTGTCCAAAGAAGGGCCATAAAGTTGGTGAAAGGTCTAAAGCACAAGTGTCAGGAGCAGTAGCTGAGTGAGCTGGGCTTATTTACTCTGAAGAAGAGGTGGCTCAGGGGAGACCTTCTTGCTCTCTACAACTACCTGAAAGGAGATGGTAGCAAGGTGGGGGGTTGGTCTCTTCTCCCAGGTAACAAGTGATAGGACAAGATGAAATGGCTTCAACAGGAGGTTCAGACTGGGTATTAGGAAGAATTTCCTCACTGAGAGGGTTCTCAGGCATTGGCCCAGGCTGCCCAGGGAGGTGGTAGAGTCACCATCCTTGGAAGAGTTTAAAAAACATGTAGATATGGTGCTTGGGGCCATGGTTTAGTGGTGGGCATGGGAGTGTTGGGTGGATGGTTANTGTAGATATGGTGCTTGGGGCCATGGTTTAGTGGTGGGTGGATGGTTAGACAGGATGATCTCAGAGGGTTTTTCCAACCAGAATGATTCTGGGATTCTCTGATATTCTGAAATGTTTTGTGACATAAAGCCTGGTGAGATCTTAGAAGATCAGACTCACACTAAGAATCACAGAATGTTAGGAGTTGGAAGGGACCTTGAAAGATCCTCTAGTCCAAGGCTCTCAGCCTTCAGGAAAACAGTCACTCCACTACAGTCCTTGTTCCTCTCAAAACAAAAAATGCATGTTTTTACCAGTAGTAAAGTTCTGCTGCAGTAAATGATGTCTTTCAAAACTATTGTCTTTTACCTTAAAGGTTATGTCCACCTGTTTGCTTGATAGCTTTCATATGAATAGTTCCACCCAGTCAGCACAGGCTAGCTGAAATCCCAATAAACTAGGGTGGTGACCTTTCTTTACTGGTAAACATAAGGCAAGCTCTATCAAATATTCAACAAATTCTCTTACAATAGGCACCTGTGTTAGAAGCCCAAGAGGGAATTTGAGAGCAAGCAGATGGATGAGGTACTTATATCAACAGAGTCCCAAGAAGAAGATCTGTGGAGAAATGTCGACTGAGATTTTATTTACTGATCACTCAGAGACATGCACAGAGAAGAGGAAATTGAAAATCCAGATGTGATGGAAATTATACATGAAAGCATGCAATAAAATGCAATATGCAATGCACTCCATCCCACTTCTCTGTATGCTCATAATATACTGAGCTATCAGCAAGCAGAGCTGGCTTAAGATACTCTGCCTATCAAGGATAGCTTATACATGACAGAATCATTAAGGTTGGAAGAGACCTCTAAGAGCATCAAGTCCAACCATCAACCTAGCACCACCATGCCACTAAACCATATCCCTAAGTACCACATCTAGATGTTTTTAAACCCCTCCAGGGATGGTGACTCCACCACTGCCCTGGGCAGCCTGGGCCAATGCCTAACAACCCTTTCTGGGAAGAAATTTTTCCCCAATATCCAATCTAAACCTCCCCTGGTGCATTGGTTTCATCATCAGACCTCCTCTTTGAAAAGGTCTTCTTTTCACCAAATATGGTAGAACTGATGTAGCTACATCTATAACAAACAGCATTTTCATTCTCTTCTGGTCTGTTATTCTAAACCATTCTAAACTAAGAGAAGGAAGAAACTTCCTCTAAGGTTCCTTTTGAAGTTCCTGATTTCACTGAGGACCTCCTGAACTAAAGTGAGTGAGGTTGCTTTAGGGTAGAATACTTAAAGAATATTTATCAACACTGGAATAAGTAAAAGCAACCTTTTAAAATGGTTTTACTGGAAAATATCCTCTGCCTTTGCACTTCAAATCTTGCTCTAGATAGCTCTTACGTGGTAGATAACTCAGGACTTTTTCACAGGCAGTTGAAGAACACTGTGAATCCAGCAGCCACTGGCACTAAAAACATTGATTTCAATATCAATCAGAGTTTGTGAATGCAAATATTAACACTCAAGTTTTGTTCTCAGAGTTTAACTACCTAAAAAAAAAATATATCCTTTATGCTAAAATAAAAATAAGCCACAAAGCTTTACATTAATAGTTATACTTCAGGCTACATTTGCTGATCAGTGTCTTTAAAGAACAAGGACAGACAAAAATGGTTTTCTAAGAAACCTCAATCAAGAAAAAAAAAAAATGTTTGCAGAGTTAAATTTCAAAGCATTAGAACAGCAGCTCCAATGTGTTTTAATTTTCTCATATCAATTAAAAGAATAATTTCATTTTCTTTTGAAGCATTATGGGCAAACTCATTGTTAGGACTTTTTAAGTTCAAGAGACTGCATATGTTCCTGACTTAACTGCAGTGACTGTGATGAAACTTGTAACAGGCAAAACAATTTTATATGGGTGAGTGTTGCTTTTGCATTTCTCTAAATAATCCTTAGAAAATATTTTGATGGACTAGGATGCTTCTCCTGTCTGAACAAAAAATGAAAGGTTGAGGCCTTGTGGGGAAAAGCTCATAATAATTTATGTAGTGCAGATAGAGAAATACTTTTTTAAAAACAGGAGCAAGAAGAGCATGCAATGTTCTATTTTTTTCCACTTAATGGGATGAAGAATCTCTCTCAATTGGCAATTCTCAACTAACAGCTCACTCCTGAAGATACTTTCTGCTTTGAGAACCCTCAGCAAAGACAGTGGAAGCACCTGAGAATTTCAATACTTGTCCTTGTAGATTAATACTTGTGGAAAACAAACAAACAAAGCCCAAGAAACCCTCTGCTTTCTCACAACAACTGAAATGTCTCTGGTAAATCTTCCTTATATTACTCCATTAGCATTAACATAGCCTGAAGTGAAGTACATTTATAATATGTGGAGCTGATAAACACTCTCCAGTACTTTTGTAATGTGTAACTGATCTTTCAATTATTTAAGAGAGATGCACTCAAGAAGGCAGAAGATTAAGAGAAGATTAAAGCCAGCCCAGCACTTACACTCTTGAGCTGTTTCACTTCAAGTGAAAAGTTTAGTTCTGCTTTTCTTAGCCCTCCTCAAACCCTAAACCATTATGAAAAAAAACACAGAGAACATTGGATTTCCTGCTGAAGAGCAAATGTAAAGGTAGTGTCATTGCAGCTGCAGCACAGATGTTTTTTCTTATGCTGTTCCACAGAATACTAAACAGTTCCTGAAACTGTTTGAAAGCACAGTAAACAAACTGAGTCTAAAACCCCTCTGCATTTAGACACATTCAGAATATGTGGATGCCAATCAGATTTAAAGGATGAAAAAAAAAATAAAGGTATACTCAGGAAAACATTGAAAATACTGATTTCTAAATCACACATAATTACATATTGACATTCTTAACATGATTAATAAAAAAAAAGGCAAAAGTCTAGTGGGAGACACTCAGTTTCTTTGTACTAGTGGAAAGATTTTCAGGACTGTGGAGAACAAAATGAAACAAAGATCCTCCCTTTAAAAATGTGCAAGGCTTGTGTTTACTAATAGGTCAGAAAGGAAAGAATTTACATTGAAATTCACACAAGAATGAGCAGCTTCAACTTTTGTGGAGCATAATGATGAGCTAGGACTGTGGTACCTCCTTCCTTCAGCTAGCATGAGAGCTTCCAAAGTACAAGGAGAAAGTTTCCAGTTTAAGTGGAAGATCTGGGTTGGAGGCACCCACACTGTGCAATCATTTGCTCTCTATGCACAAACCACAAGTGAAACCTGCAAGTTCCCTCTGAAGCTTTCAAGCTGCAAACATGCACATAGAACTATGTCACTACTATTCCATGGTTTTCTTCCCCTTCTCCAGCTTACCAGCTTTAACAGAATAAAAATAAACAGCTGGGGAGACGTCATGAAATAAGTCAGGTAGTGACAGGACTAGGGGGAATGGAACCAAACTAGAGGAGGGGGAGATTTAGATTGGATATTAGGAGGAAGTTCTTCACTGTTAGGGTGGGGAGACACTGGAACAGGTTGCCCAGAGAGGTTGTGGAAGCTCCATCCCTGGAAGCTTTTCAGGCCAGGCTGAATGGGGCTCTGGGCAGCCTGATCTAGTGGGAGATGTCCCTGGTTGGAACTAGATGATCTTTAAGGTTCCTTCCAACACTGACAGTTCTGTGATTCTATGAAATTACTTAAAAGTGTTCCCAACAATTCCTATGTGTCCATATTTTCAGGGTAACTGCACTACCAGAGAAATATAGAATCACAGAATTGTCAGAGTTGGAAGGGACCTTAAAGATCATCTAGTTCCAACCCCCCTACCATGGGCAGGGACACCTCCCACTAGATCCCATTGGGATATATAAAAAAAGATCTACTGGGGTAGAGACAGACATGCAGCAGCTGAAGCAGCTTCTGCAAAAGGAGCCCTTGACAATGTCATCAGGAATATCTGCACTACATTACCAATTCACATGTCTACCCTGTTCAGATAAGCTGTGGCCTGACTGGATACTCCAGTCATTCAGAACAAGACAATTAACTCTTGGGGAGCAGCACAGGTCCTATTCTGTGTGTATGCTTAAAGAGTGTTTTTTCCCTATAGAAGGCACAGTGGGAAGTAATTTCAAGCTGACCTTACTATAATACCAAGGTATACTCCTTGAACTGAGAACTGAAAAGCAGTCCAGGGCTCCATCATTTACTGTGAACTGAAAGAATTGTTCAGGACTTTATGTTCAAACAATGGGTAAAGGCCACAGCAATGACATTGTCACCTTGTGTAAAATCTCAAACTCTGAAGTCTTTTAGAATATCAGTGTTGAATGCATTTGCAGTTGCCATTGTTTCTCATAAAAAACCAGTAGTAAATGGAATTCCTAGTTCTTTTGAAACAGTTTGTCTTGAACTCAACATCCATGCTTTCTTAGAGCCTGTCATCTTTGCATACACTGCTAGGGATGAAAAAGAGACTTCAATGCTCAAAAGTTATTTATCTTAAATAATTATGAAAGAAGAGGATAAGCATGAAATCCAGCATCAATGATGATCTAGGAGATAGTTATCAATTGGAATATTCTGTTCCCTTTCAATTTTGATCCCTGGTTCAATTGAATCCCTGGATTTCTTAAAATTTAAGTATTAGTCTGACAAAATCCATATGAGGTCACAGCATCTCCAAGTTTCAAATTAAGATGAGGGTAAGAAACCTTTCCTCTTCCAAAGCATTCCTGTGACCCTGCATCATTGCTTGGAAAGTCATGGTAAAGACAATAATGTCCTATGAGTATTTATAATAAATTATTAAATATATCATCTATTGTTTTTCTTTCCAGCTGAGGTTACTTTAGAAATGCACACACATGAAGCCTAGAATTCCCTGCACTTTTAGAAAATTACAAATTGTGGGGTGTTTCTACAACTGGAAAAGATAAAGAGCTCCATTTCAAATGCTAGTGCAAATGCCTGTGCTCTCTAACCACTGTGTGAACTCTGGCAAACATTTCCTTTTGTAGCTTAGAAGAAAAAAAAAAAAAAAATAAGCCACAGAGAAATTTGGGCTTCATTTTTATAAGGAAAGAATAAAACTCAATCCAGTATGATTTAAGAAAGACAAGGTTTTGTTCTTCACTCTAGTAGCAGTCACACAAAGAGAAGCCCATACATTAGTCATTAATTTCATAAATGCCTGGCAATAGACCTTTTTAACACATCTGTTGCCTCAAACAAGGGGGTCAGTGCATTCTCTTCCATGACATACCTTTCAGATCTTTTCTTTGCCTCATCTATTATCCCTGCTCATTGGACAAGAGGATGAATAACCCAGAGAAGGAGTATAATAATTAGGATATGGTGTGGAAGGGCAAGCAGCACCCAGGGACACTCCGCTTGCTACTGCCAAAATACACAAGCTTCTGAAGCGGTCCAGTGTATGATTACTCTAGCAACTGATTGTTTCTCTTTGGCCACCAAATTAATTCATTTGTTCAACTATCATCACTTAAATTTGTGTTATCCTCCATCACTTATGTTCCCCTCCTCACCTATTTTGTCTCCTTGCCTGTGCCTTGCTTTTCAGGTGCCCCAGTAGCACTCAACGCTCCTCCGCGTTATCTGTTTTCCTCCTTCTGACATCTTCTGCTCCTATTTCTTTTGCCTGTCTTTGAATTTCCACTTCAAAACTGTACCCACATAGTACAAATAAAAAGGTCCTGAAAACAGGATATGAGCTATATTTTTACAAATAGACATAAAAAGAATTCTTTTAAGAGTTGAGGCAACCTAACCTTGTAATTACAAGGCACTATCACTGCATATTTCATTCTCCTAGCCACCCTGGATGAACTTATGTTGCCATGAGTAAAACCAGCCTGCCATCTGTCCTTTTATTCTCCCTGAGAAGTGCCCAGTGACTACATCTACTGCTGCAGAAATGCAATTAAAAAGACAGGATTTTTGCCTGGAAGATTATGCAGTGAACAGAAATGAAAGTAAGAGGAGGAGGAAGAAAAGGCAAAACAAACATTAAAGACACAGGGAAAATATGAGACTTTTAGTAGCAGCTGAGTACTGAGAGTGCTTTGAAATGAGAACAAATGGGGGGCTAAATAAGACCAAGCTGGAAGTCTGCACTGGAAAGAGAGAGAAGGAAGAGACTGGTGATGTTCCAAGTGTTTTCTGAGTAAGGATGATAAAGTTTAAAGAGGATTTTCCACAATAACATAGCTCCCAGCTGGGCCAATTTTCTAAAGTCAAGAACATTCCTGTCAGTCTGACCATGTTGGGCTTGATGAAAGCTTTTTTTTTTTCCATCAAAGGATCCTCCACTTCACTGCCCACCCCCTTCCTTCCCAAACCATGACCACTCAAAAAAGGCCATAAATATTTCAAAGAACTAAATGGCAAGGATGGATTAATATTTTAATTCAAGTTATGCTTGCCTTTTATCAAGATGTAACTTTGAACATAATAAATTCTGTTTAAAGAACCAAAGGCTTTCATAGTCTATATTTTGCATCCTTTTAAATTATTTATTTTTAAGCCCTTGCCAGACACTGGAATGATTATGGGCAGAGCCAATGGCATGCCAAAAGCAGAAAACAAAACCAAAGATTGTACCCAACCTACTCCTCTAATAAATTTTCAATCTAAAACAAAGGAAAAAAAAAAAAGCTGTTTTCCATTGCCTACTGCAAACATTTGTGCCATATCTTTCTTTACTTCTATTGACAGATCCATAAAAGGAGCAGTGTACAGAATTTACCAGGAAAAATGTGAAGAAATATTTTTCTGAGACTGGCTGCAGGCAACAACTGAATGATAGCAGTCTGGCCAGTGAATGCTACAGGGAGTGTTCACAAGAGTAAAATTCTCCCTCTGTGACATGATTACCTTTATTTCCAGGAATTCATTGATAATAAAGTGCAGGTCTGTCTTCATCTAAAACCAAAACAAATTGAAAAGGCTACCAGCCAACAAAGACTTTGCACTTCAAATCAATTTGGACACCCAGTTAATATCTCTTCAACTTCAAGGCAAAACTGAACTATAGGAGAGTGAATTTTGCATTTCTGTCAGGGAAAGTTAAGATTTCTGACAGTAACCTTCAGAGAATTTCTCAGTACTTTTGTCAGTGAGGAGCTCTTTCAGTGTGTATGAGGTTCACTTCATGACATGATGTTGGGCTCAGCTCATTCAGTTCACTCATTGGTAACCTGGACTGCATTAGACAAAGTATTGCCAGCATGCCAAGGGAGGTGATGAAACAGCACTGATGGCTGGAGTGCTGGGCTCCATGGAAACATGGATGTACTGAAGAGTGTCTAATGAATGATAATTAAGGGACTGGAGCACCTCTCCTGTGAGGACAGACAGAGAGCTGGAACTGTTTCCTCTGGAGAACACTGAGGGAGGGTCTCATCAATGTATATACATGCCCAAAGGGAGAGCGCAAAGAGGACAGAGCCAGGCTCTTTCCAGTGCTGCCCAGTGACAGGACAAGAGGTAATGGGCACAAACTGAAACACAGGAGGTTCTTGCTGAACATCAGGAAACATTTTTTCATGGTGAGGGTGACTGAGCACAGGTTGTCCAGACTGATCCTCAGAGATATTCAAAAGCCATGTCATCATGATCCTGGGAAAATGGCTGCAACACCACTTGTTGGACCAGATGATCACCAAAGGTTTCTTCCAACCTCAACATTTCAGTGATACTGGAATTATTTCCAGTGGTACTAATCTAATCCCACTTATCCAAACATCACTTGTTATTCCCTGTACTTTCCCACCTCATTCAAGTAGGACTGGATACACTTGGTCTTGTCTCCTTGTAGGCAGTGGCCTAGGTTATCACTGAGCTTTTGAACAGCCCTGCATTTCTGTGCTTCTTTGATACCACAAATGTGAAGCAGGAATACACACCTATATTTCAACCTTTTAAAGAGAACTACATATTGGTTGGGAATAAAAAAAAACCCAAACCCAATCACTTATCACAAACAAAATCCTATAAATGGTAGCACAAACAGGAACTTCAGCTCAAAGAAGTAACAAACTTTGACTCACAAATAAAAAGACTATTTTGCAGCATGCAATTTTATCTGTGGTATTTTCTACAAGAACACATTAGCCTTGTGTAGTTTGGTTTCAAAAAGGAAGAAAGAAAACCCCCAAAATTACAAAGCAAGCAAGCAGTTGTGTAGAGAATTTATAAAAATAGCCCATAAACTGTTTTGCCTGAGAAATTCACTATGAAACCTCACACCCAAAATTGAAACTCTACTGCTACAGGTCTATGTTAAAGCACTTGCTGTGAAATCCTCTAGAAAAGAACCATACCTAAGACATTATGACTACTTGCCCATCTATAATCCTAAAAGTATTGCAATTCCCAACAAATGGAGAAATCAGTTCTGCTTTATGTGCTAAATAGTCTTTTCAATCCTTTTCAAACCACTCTTTCTGCACATTGTCCTCTAACTTGGAATCAGTTGAATAGGGACTGGCTGGAGAAAACATTTCCACAATTAATTTCTTGTTTGTTTTGGGTATAATAGCATGTCATGAAACACTTACTGAATATAATTAGCTCCTTTACACTATGAATTCCAACCCTTTTTGGATGAAAGTACAGGCTTGCCAGATGGTGAGAAACAGCATGATGTCTCACCAACTGGGAAATGTGAGCTGAGGTTCACAGGCCACAGGACAGTGATGGCTATATATAATAGAAAGGACACAAGAAGTCCCCAAGGGTAGGGAGTGAAGATTGCCAGTTAGATGGTTTTTGCTAAACAAGACACACAGTTCTTGGCTTTCATGCAGTAAAGAGTTGGAACAACATAAGGAATGCAGTTAGGTAGAGAAAAACCAGGAGCATGCAGTAAAAGAAGAGGGTTAGGCTAAACTGGTCTCAGCTTACAGAGGTGGTCATGAGGAGACTATCACAAGTTGCTTATTCTTGGCCTCTTTCTCCCTTCACCCTCCTCCTGTCCTCTATCCAGTCTACCTCTCTGGTGCTGCTATGAACAACCAAGGGAAGAACCACTACATGAAGAACTCTTTGCCTAGGTGTACACAAAACCAAACCAAACCAACCAAACCACAAATACAAACAAAATAAAACAATTTTGTACAGTGCTTTTTCAACAAAGGAAAAACTTTGGTTTTCTTTCTTGGTTGTCATGCAGCCTCACAGCTGAGGTTCTGTGCAGTGCTTAAGGCAAGGCAGCTTTAAATGAGGCAGGGGAGGGAACACACAGAAGCATTACAGTTGGAAGAGACCTCTAAGAGCAGCAAGTCCAACCATCAACCTACCACCACAAGCACTAAACCATGTCCCTAAGTACCACATGTATACATTTTTGTTTCAAAACTATAACTGAAGATCATCATGTTTGCCCTGCAAACCAAAACTCCTGGCCAAAGCAGGAGAGTGAGCTTAAGATATCTCAACTGGATTCTGCAGGCAGAAATGAGAAAATCTAAATCAGGAGACCTCAGTCAGATTGAAACTATTCCTGAAAATTCTTCTACCAGTATTTTCTGTTTCTGTTAAGTTGCATGTTGCTTTTTAAGGCAGATAGGAATAAAACTGCTCCTTTAAGAGAGGCAAAACATCTCCACAAGGAAATGGAGAGGCTGGCTGCTTTGGGAAGGTGGCTGGAAGCCAAGGAAGGAAACATCATGGATGGGGTGGAGGAGTCCTGGTGAGTGTGCTCTGGGCCAGCAAGTGCACTCTGGGAACTGGCAAACCCAGAGATATAAAAGCCAGCATAAAGATCTACATATGCCACCTCATTTAAACATAATTTTAACCACAGATGGAAACCAGCAAACATATTGTTCCAAGTCATTGTCAACCCTTTAAGACAACTCAAAGAAAAGATCTCTATAAAAATCAGTTCAGAAGAACATGCAGTGCAATGAGCTGCTGAAGTTCTGAACAGAAGGTCACTGTGTCTCCTGGGCCAAGACTAAGTCTGTTGTCCCCTATGAGCTGATGAAGTCCAGGTCTGCATCACAGACCACACAGCTGCACCTCTGCACTTATGCTTGTGGGTCCACAGCACACCACCATATAACAGTGGGGCACTGGTGATAAAACTGGACCAAACCATGGCTTTACTATGTCTTTCTGTGAAGGGATAATTACACTCATGATGCTACAATCATAAGAACAATAGCAACAATAACAACAACATGGTTTTGGACAAGCACAGTCTTACTTTTAGCTATCATAAAACTTGAGAACTCTAGCAAGAGTACTACACTTTGCTAGTAGACAGCAGTATTTCATCTGTTTTCCACAAAGTCACACCATTTAACTCACTTCCACATTTAATCCTTTACCTTTTCCTATTATTTTGTATTCTGTCACTGAAAATGTTTGGGTTTTTTTTTCCTCCCCCTCCAGCAAACCTGTGGTGAAGAAGAATGTAAATTCTACAGCAGCAGGAGCAGCAGCAAGTAAATTAAAACATGGATAGTTTTATGAATTAAATATGAAACTGGCTAATGCAATCAGTTCTGTACTATGTACATTATTTATTTTATTTAATTAATTTGACTCTAGCTCAGTTTCCAGGGTGATAAGGTTTTCATATCAAAGACATAGTAGGGCACTGTAAGAGAAATGGAAGAGAAGCTGATGGCTTTGGAGCTCAGCAGACTGCATTTTGGAATCTGGCAAAGAAGGCTGCTTGGGATGTTGGGATGCTCCCATTTTGGAAATGCTGATTACTTTGGTGAGCAAGATGATAGCTTTCAAGTGTTGACATTTAACCTATGAGCATCAGGCTACAAAACTAAGATCTTGGAGGAGAGGAGGAGCAGTTCATAGTTTCTCATGTCATGATTTCAGTCTTCCTGTGAACTAAGCCATCCCTACAAGGGTCACATAGCATTTCCATTTTGAAATCTCCTTCTGATGTATTATCCCCAAAGGATACTGTAACAGATGGCTAGCCAACAAACATGCAGTCTTCCAACCCATATGCCTTTATCCTCAACTACACTTCAGAAACCAGTAAGGGAAGGTGTAAAAAATTACTGTCAGTCCTACACCAGCAAGGCTTCTAATATCCTGCTCCTAAATTAACATAAATCCCCTTCAAACTATTCTTAAAAGCATTCTACTCTGCCCATACTCACCTCTTTCACAAGATTCTCCAGCAGCTGATATTTTTTCTGTTCTAGCTATTTCTAAAAGAGCTACTTCTACAATTAATCTGCTGACTGCTTATCCATCCTCCTCCCCCAAACATAAATTTTTCAAACTGTATGATACAGTCCCATTTTGCTGATAAATAATCATTGCTAATGCATTGTTCATATTTCTTAGGAGGGCTAATGGGACTATCACAGCATTTCTCCTTCCAAACAGAGAGGTCAGCTTCTTTAAAGTAATTTTCAAGGAATTCTAATCAGGATAAAAGGTTTCCCAGCAGGAAACAGACTAGCACAGAAATATTGGGGGAAAATAAATAAATAAATACAAATCTGCTGTGGGGAATAGAAGCTGAAGAACAGATGATTGCAAGTTAGTAGATTTGTAACATGGAATATGTATAAATGGACTTCTTTCTAAAGAATCAGGATTTTCAGTGACCACAGTATGGTTTAGTGGTGAGCATGGCAGTGTTGGGTGGATAGTTGGACTCAATGATCTCAGAGGTCTTTTTGACCCAAAATGAGTCTATGTAGAGTATTTGAACACTCTTCAGAATTTAGTCAATCCATGACCTTAGATTTTCTGGGATTCTGAACAGCTACTTAGGGAAATTGGGATAAATTTATCCCAACGTATGATACAGAAGTCTATTTCTTTTTTATGACCAATTAAAGAGAAAATTCATTGAAGGGGACATGAACTTTCTGTTTTCACAGCACACAGTACAGCACTGACACAAAGGTGTCTTGCTCAAGATGACAGAATTAAAGGAAAACAAGTGGATAAAGTGAAACAGCTTAGCTGGGCGATGTTTGTGAAGCACAAGCAGCATCACACCAAAACTATCTCAGATTGTCTTAAAAATATGGCTTGAAAGGTGCCTGAAACATCACAGAGAAACTATCATTGGATGGCAGCATGTCTCAGTAGGGCAGGGTGCTGTGGGAGTCAAGAGAGGCTTCTGAGGGATGATCCTCTGGCTTTTGCTGCTGGGAATTTCAGTGAAGAACTGAGGACCTCTGCCTTGTACAAACATCAACCAGCTGCCACTGTTAACATTTACAGCCCTTCATTTGTAATAATGTCTTCTGTCATTGCTGGTTTGTGTATCAGTTATGTATTTTCACAATCATTCCCTCATAATAACAGGAATTATTCAACAAAAATAAATCATGTCCCAGACCAGAATGTTCCTCCACAATAACAGCTAAGATTCTAACCAAGGAGGAGCCCTTCAGCTGAGTGCTGAGAATATGGAAAATCATCAAGCCTGAGATCAAAGGACATCTGATCTTTTAAAAGGTCTGCCCTTCAAAGAGAAAAGGGGAACCTGTCAGCCACAACTGGCAGGAGCAGGCTAAGCAAAGCACCTGCATACAGTGGAGAAATGGAAAGCACTTAAGAACCACTGAGAAATCCTAAGCATATTTCAAGCAGGATTCCTGTATTTTGGCTGCTGTGGCACTAATGGTAAAAACTGACTAATTGCCACTAATAAATCCTAGTTAGTTAAGAAGCAGCTGCTTCTCTGTCCCCACACTGCTATCAAGCCCATGCCAAATGACAAGGATGAACTCAGGGGACTGAAAGATAATGCTGACTTTATGCCTTAGCTGGGAGAGTGGGCACTTCCCACCCCACTATTTCAAGGCAAGTCCAAGATAAAAGCCCATTCTTATGGCCATGGGTGTACAGACCTCAAGGAAACTACAACACTTCCCACACTGGACAATCAGGAGACCAGGAGTACCAGCTTGCTTTAAATTCCATCTCAAGTCACAGCACATCCTAAAGCCTAAAGACTCATGATTAAAATAACTACTTTGTGCTTTATTGACTCTAAAGAATTTCCAAGGGTCACCACTGCTTATGAAAGATGGCAGAGGCTTTGAACCAAAGTTTTGTGATCAAAGCTAGACATTGGTATTAGGAGTCATGCCTAATATTAGTTTTTATAATAGATTTACATTGGTTTTATAATCTTGTAATAGTTTTGTAAAGAGTGGAAGAAGTGTTGAGTTTACAAAAGATGGCAGAGGCCTTGGGTCAAAGTCTTGTGCTCCAAACTACTTTGGAACTAGAATTCCTGCCTAGTATCAGTTATTATAATAGTTTTATAATAGTTCTATAAACTTGTAGTAGTTTTACAAAGCACAGAGGATTTGTAGAGTTTATAAAAGGTGCCATCACCTTTATTTTCTTGGTTTTTCTATTTCATTCTTTCCTAGTTCAAAAATGCTTTTGTAAGGCTGAGCATGAAACAACATAATTTGATTAGGACTCTATACAGACAATGCAAAGATTGTGCCTGAGTGAAAAAAAGAGATCTCAAGGCAGAAAGAAGGCATAGTAGTACAGAGGAAGGAACAAAATCAATCACTGGAGATGCACAGCTGTAAAAAGCAGAGAGAGCTAAAGCTTGGCAGCAGGCAGCAAGAGCAGAGATGGCACTGAAGGGTGAGGAGCTCTGACTTAAAGAGGAGAAACAGACAAGTGGAGACCAAGAGTATTCACTCCATGTGATGTGGGCTTCAGTTCTCATTGTGTTAATATTTGTTACACTACAGCCATAGTTTCACTGGACTCAGGATGAGATATTTCTTCCTGACCTTTGACATTTGCTATCACAGAAAAGGTTAACCATGACAGACACTGCAAACAATATTAACTGTTCTCTTAGGTTTTGCAAGGGCAAACAGATAGTTCAGAGCCCTGCATAATGTAGGAAAATGGGTCAAATACAAGAAAATGTGAATCCAATCTTAAAAGTGCATCACATTTCACCTGAAAAACCAAACTGTGTCATTCCTGGGAATAACCAGGAAAGTGGTAATATAGAAAAGAATATAGAATTTGTTTCTGTTAGCAAGTTATATTCAGTTTACTTGAAGTGCAACAGTGCCAATGCAATTTTGTGCACACATAAATATCCACTTTTGCAGTACAGGAAAGGATCTTTTCTACTTTAGCATAAGAACTGCAAGAAAATTGGCTTCAGGTGTAAACAGCTTGCCAGTGGAAAGGCTGACAGTGCAACAGACAGGATTCCTCTCACTTGATGGGAGCTGTCTAACCTGTATTAGTCACCAAGTATCCTGTATTGTTCATGACACTTCTAGAGAATGATTCACCCATCCATCTAAAATCTCTGGGTTTTGAGGAGATGACTCAATTTATAGAGGTGGAAAGGGGATCCTAGATGATTAGTTGAACTTAGTGCTTAGTCTCTAAACAGCCAAAATAACATAATGTAGCCAAAGAAGAAACCTGAGACACCTATAACCTATAAAAAATAAATCAGGATATAATTAACTGAATCATAGAATCACTAAGGTCAGAAGAGACCTCTAAGACCATCAAGTCTATCTATCACCACCATGCCACAAACCCATGTCCCTAAGGACCACATCTAGATGTTTTTTGAACCCCTCCAGGGATGGTGACTCCACCACTGCCCTGGGCCAATGCCTAATCTCCTTTTACCTTGAACCCCAAAGTAACCCAGCTGAAATAGCAACAGCACAGAAATCTTTTGTGACCCTGGGGAGGCACAGCCAGACACAACATGCATGCATTTCACAGATGTGAGCTATTTGACCACCAAAGGGGCAAAGAGGGGATACAGGACATAGGAGATACCCAAGTGATGCTAGACAGAACCAAAAAAGAGCTAAGGATTGCAAATAGACATCCTGCTGCACACACAAGAATGATGAAAAGCAAAATCAAAACTCAGACAAGCATGATGGAATCTGCCTTTTGGAAGCAGGACCCATATTTCATGCAGGGAGGAATACAAAAACTTATTAAAACTAGAGTTAATATTTACTTGGACTAATAGAATGTTGTGCAACATCATCTGAATTAAAACTAAGATTGTGAACAGAATAGGACTACTTTAGTTGGAACAACAATCATCTAGCCTAACTGCCTGACAAATTCAGATCTCACCAAAAGTTAAAGCATGTTATGGGCATTGTCCAAGTGTCTCCTAAAAACTGACAGGCTTGTGGTGTCCACCACCTCTCTAGGAGACTTATTCCAATGTTCAACCACCCTCTTGATTAAGAAATGCTTCCCAATGTCATTCTATTAATCATAGCCCAATGCTCCAGTGTATGTAGATGCCTCTGCAAGGCAAATTGTCTCTCAAGAGAGTCAACTTCACCTCTCAGTTTGGTATCATCAGCAAACATGCTAACAGTGCAGTCACCTCCTGCACTCAGATTGTTGATAAACACATTCAACAGAACTGAGCCCTGAGGAACACTGCTGGTGACCAGTTGTGAGCCAGATGTAGCCCCAAAAGAGCATACAACAGCAAGCACAAGGAGGAAAGATGGAGAGGGAAGCCAAGCCCTCTGAGTAAGCATCAACTATAAATACAAACAGTTTTGTGTACTTAGTGCTGATGATTAGTAGTGTGCAAAATTGAACAACTGGCATGAAATGAGTAAGTTTAGTAAAGTTTTATAGTAAAGTTTAAAGCTGGTCTGATGTGTCAGTGTAGCAGAATTCTCCACCTCAGTAGGGGTTAATAGGTCAAACTTTGCCCCCCTGCAAATGTTATCAGTAATGGAGAAGGGAGGATTAAGCTGTTTTGCTATTGAAGAATGCTAAAGTCAACCTCACTCCACAAATTCATATAACAAAAGTCATTGTTATAGGGCAGACAAAGTAACTAGCACTGCTAACTTACCCAAAGCTGCAGAAACAAGATTCTTGAGCTGGCACATCTAGGCCCTTAACATGTGACTGACAGTCAACCACTTTAAACTACAAAAGCCCAGTTCCACTGTAGGAACTTCTGACACACCTCATCTAAGGTGTGCAGATATTTCTCCCTTGGAGAGGACACTCCCCAAGGTTACCCCTCAAGGCTAAGAGAAAGAGGATTCTCCCATGGTTGTTGCTGTGGGTGAGTGACATCAATCTCTGCTTAATCATTCTGCTACCTTCAATATTGTAGCTTTAGTATTGCTTCAAATGAATGGTGCACTGTGTTAGTAAATGATAGCTAGCTATGCTGGGTAGTTAGTAACTCTGATCAATGCTTTTCTTCTGTATCAATTTAAATGAAAACACAAATATATATATATCTATATATATCTATATATTTGGGTTGCCATCCTTAATCCTGTGGGACAAAGTGGTATAAAGATCACAGTCCCTTAGACATAAACTCTTGACCAAGTCTGGGCTAGGATTGGACTCAGCCACACCTAGGCTCCCCCCTGAGAAGGAGTTTAAAAAGCAAGGGGATCCTTTCTGAACCTTGTGACTAGACAGGAGGGGTCCTTTACTAAATTTTGTCCAAAACAACTGTTTGGTCAACAACAGCCAGCCTTAAAAATACATCACAGCAATCTCTAATTCCCTGAAAAACATAGCCATACATACCTACATTTGAAACTGGACATATATTCAGTTGCAGCAGTAATGTGCATTATGCTAGATGACTAACTAAACTGAATGCTCAAGTTCTTCACAGCAAAAGTTGTATACAAGCTGACTTACTAAAGGACTTGGTATTTTTTTTAAATATCAATATACCACTAAAAGTATTCAAAACACTTTTGAACTGACAGTCACAGAGATCACACCTTCCTTACCTTGATCATTTGTACACAGTAGGAGTGACAGCAGTCAGATTGGATCAGCAAGCAAAATTTCACTCTATGCCAAAAGCAACCACAGAATGATAGAGCATTCTCCACTGGAAGGTGGAGTGACTCAAAAGTCACTTGAGTTCAAGTCTTAACTCCACACAGGGCAACCTCAAAGTTAAACTATATATCTAAGAGCATTGTCCAAACACTTCTTAAAACACCAACAGGCTTGGAGCAGGAAGAAGGTTCCAATGCTTGATCAACCCTCCTAGTGAAGTATTTTTTCCTAATACCCAAGCTGCATAATCTCACCTGATGCTGCTTTAAGCCATTCCCTCATAGCCTATCACTGAAGACCAGAAAGAGGAGATCAGCCCCTCCCTCCACACCCCAACATGAAGATCTAAGCTGAACAAAGTATCCTCAGCTGCTCCTTGTCAACCATGTCCTCCATTCCTTTCACCATCTTTGTTTTCCTTCCTTTGGACACATTCTACTATTTTCATAGCCTTCTTCTACCATGGAGTACAAAACTGCCCTTGGTACCTGAGGTGATGTTGTATCAGTGCTGCAGAAATTAACTTTCATGTGAATTTGCAAGCAGAAAATGTTATGGTTTGAGAAACATCACCAAAAATTAGCCCTAGAGGTAGATAAGTTTTATAACATTATATCTCCCATAGCCACTTTTCCCAATGCATGCTACTGAGTCTTTTTATTTATGTGTGAGGAGGAATGTTTGGAAGCTTGCTAAATAGAATGGAGAAAATGATTGCAGGGTATACTTCTCCTTTTAAACCTCATTTTAACTCAAAGGTGTAAGCAAATCTGGACAAAATTGTTTATCTGGAAATATTCACAAGCTTCATTGCAATTGGACAAATCTCAAAAATATCTCAGAAGGGATTCACACAGTGTTAGGTAAAATGTTTTTCCTATCAAAACCTATTTGTTCTGATATTTGTAGCTAAAATATATGTAAATTAACAATATGTCAATCAACTTTAAAATACTGTTATAAGAACCTTTCTTTTACAACTCTTAGAAGACAAAGAAAAAGCAACAAGTTGGAAATGTAACATTTGATATTTTGCTAAAATGTTGCTACTACATATCTCCAATGAACAGAAGTTTTGCAAAGCTTCTTAATATTTATATCAAGAAACATTGCCTCTCCTATGTTTTCATTCTGCTAGGAAACACACTTTTTAATTCCAAACTGAATTTAAATAGCAAATATTTCCCAATATATGCAAATCCAGCATTATCACACTGTGCATTGTTAAATAATGTTTCAGTAGATCTTGTAAAACTGCAGCAGTGGCAGCATAAACCTCTTCTACATGACTGAGATAAATAAATCTCTGGAGAAGGCAGAATATTCTTTTCTATTGCTGTAAATATGGAAGTATATTAAGCTTCTGAACTGAGATTTGGTTGAGGAAAATGCTAAGTGCCTGCTTGCACTATCAGCTAAGATAAAGGTTTAGTATGAATCATGTGCACTTTAAACAGTACTGACAAGAACAATGTATTATTAAGCATTGAACTCTGCCACTGCAAATAATATTTATCTGACAAAATATAACTAGTGACTGACATTTTCTATATTAATGTCATGTTTCATCATTTGAGAAAATGTATTTTCTTAATTCCTACAGAGAGCCCAAGGTGTATGAAGCTTTAGCAGATGTGTGAACATACACTCTCTGTTCTGAATCTCTCACAGCCTGACTCACTTTGGAGAATATAAGGCTCAGGGAGTTGAATGTGCTGCAAAAAAAGAGGAAATTAAAAAAGTGGAATAAATATCTGTAATGTAAAGTCATGATGTAAAGCCATAAAAGTGACTCTTCAGAGAGAATTTAGGGGAATAAACTGAGATATATAGGCAATATTTGAAAGGCAGCCCAAAAGCCCCTGAACATCTAACAGCCCAAATTGAATTTCTAATGTCAAAGTCTGAGAACTGCTCCTTCCATTAGGAAGAATAAGCAGTACTCCTCAAGGGACAGTTACACAGCTGAGATCCCTTCCTCCTTCTGGTTCAAGGAAAACAGAAATGGCTAGTGGATTCAGAAAGCTTATTACAAATAAAAGAGTCAACTAATGCAATTCATATGATTTAACAAAACAGCTGAGACTGATCTCTGTTGAGAAAACAAGAAATACTTGAAGGTCAGTGTAGAAAAACAAATATTTTCATTTATTCCATGGGGGAAAAAAGGGAGAAAAAGGTGAAGAGGAGACAGAAACACAGGGGGGAAACATAAGAGGTTATTAGAGTTCTTTTATAGAAGCAGGACTACATATATATATGCAATGGGTCTTAAATTCAGAGTTCACTGAACCTCAACAAATGTCCTTTCCATTCATCAGTGGAAAGAATCAGGTATGCAGCATAACTGAAAGGTAGACCTCTTACAAAGTGCCTTTTCTTTTTTTTGCACAATACTTGTTGAAATGGCATTTCTGAGCTTTAGTGTAAGCATTCTCAAGCATTTTTAGCTCCCAAAATTTCCATCCCTACTACAACAACAGTACCTGTACATATCAGATGTGCAGCTGACCACGGGGCCTGCCTTGGGACAGTCTATTAGCCTGCACTTGAAAGTGAACACTGGGAATTTGCCAAATGTGTCAGAAAGAAAACCCCAAATCATTCCATATACAGATATCCATACATTTAACACAAGACTAATGTATAGGAAAGGTGTTAATTCAACTGCTGTGAAATGTCAGCTCCACAAATGTAGAGAACACACATTAGCAATGCCCAAACTATATGGAGTTGATACACTCTAGAATACAGAGAAATTGCCACAATCACTAATGAAAAATAATATCTGCAATGCTTCACTTCTTTGTCTTCTCTGCTGGGATGGCTAAGAGCACCACATAATGCTAGTTTTACATTTTGGGTGTTCTTGCAAATATTATATAGACTATGGTGGAGAGAGCAGGAGTTATTTAAACAAGAAAATATCTTCTGCATGAAACAGCTTGCAATCACATCATCTTTTACATCTTTTATACATGAGGAAAATGTTTTTAAAACATGCTAATGCCTCTCCCCTAGCTTTGGATGGTTTTGTCTATTTGCTTGTTTTCCCACAGTGAACTCCCTTGCATGCATTTTCACAATCCTTTCAACATGCCTTCTACTGTTATACTACCTGAAGTGTCTGTCACTGTGCTATTAATAAACATGCAGTCCTCTTGAAGGGCTGCTGCAACTGCCTGCTCACACACTGCAGTAGCATTGAACTCAGTCAGGAGGGGTTTTTTTCAAGTGCTTTGAAATACTTTGAAACAGAGAAGGTATTACAGAAAAGCTATCACTGTTCCTATTTCATCATACATGGAAATAGAAATCTGTAGTGTCTTCTGCTGTGAACCAACAGAGGCAGCTGGGTGTGACAGATGAAATGCCTTTCAGGAGACTCATCATGTGAGTGAACCCTCTCAAATGTATCTAGGGTTGCTCAGATGCTCAAGGAAAAAAAGTGGCTGTGAGTATTCATACAGCTTATTTCAAAACTAGAAGTTAGGATGAGTAATACAGCAAACTAGATAAGATTGCATATGGCCTGGTCTTTTATCAGTTGTGCCCAAGGACAGGACAAGAGGGAATAGGCACCAACTGGAAGAGGGGAAGTTCCATCTAGACCTAAGGAGGAACTTCTTTCCTTGGAAGGTGGTAGAGCGCTGGCCCAAGCTGCCCAGGGAGGTGGTGGAGTCTCCATCTCTGGAGACATTCCAAATCTACCTGGATGCTATCCTATTCAATATGCTGTAGGTGACCCTGCTCTGCTAGAGGCATTGGACTAGATGATCTCCAGAGATCCCTTCCAACCCCTAACATTCTCTAATTCTGTAATTCTCTAGTCCCTACCTCAGTGTGTGACTAAGTGTAAGTGAATACATAACAAAAAGCCATCACCAAATACAGCAATTGATAGTGGATGTTTTTAACAATGATAAATAAACTTCTGAAAACAATCTTTACAAAAAGCATTTATCCTAAGAAGCTCTCTGTGGGTTTTATTCAAGCAGCCTAATAGAAGTTGTTACCACTATCAAGTATTCTCCTCTTGATATAACTGGATTAGCAATGCCACACTATGTATACTTCTAGTTAATTACCCAGAACTCTAAGGGACTTTTGGTTTACTGTTTCATGCTTGATATTGGACCTATAATCAACTGAAACAACTGCAAATGCATTTGCAGTTTGACAGCTGGTTTCATTTTTAGCTTGGGATGAACAGAGCCTGTGAATTATAACAAACAGTTCAGAAACTACAAGCACTTGTGAAGCACACAACTGAAAGGATGCTAGGGAATATATGTCACTTGTGGTATGTAATCCTTTTCCTTACTGTAAAAACATGTGCAATCAACTGTGAGGTTTAGAGTCAGCCTTAAGTACTGGGAGAGATTCCTTACTTGCAAAGAATGGTACTTTGAATCACAGAATGTTTGCAGTTGGAAGGGACCTCCAAAGATCATCTAGTCCAACCCCCCTGCCACAGCTGGATTCCCTAGACCAGGTCACACAGAAACATGTCCAGATGGGTTTGGAATTTGTCTCCAGAGAAGGAGACTCCTCAACCTCTCTGGGCAGTCTGTGCCAGTGCTCTGCCACCTCAACTGGAAAAACATTCAAGGACAGGCTCTTACTATACAAAGAGGAAGATTAGTTCTTCATCTATGTACTTAGCATTTATGTGCCAGAATTCAACATCAGAATAGCAGAAGAAACCCTTACATATCAAGTGAGAACAAGATTCTTCTGGTGCATGATTGTGTGACAATGACAGGATCTCTTCCCCTGAAGACTCTGCCAGCGCTGGCCAGATGGAGCATGGCAGGGGCTGGATGGTCTGTGGTGCTACAAGCCTGCAGCATAGCACCAGCAGGAAAAACCTGCTGGGAGATGAAATCCTGACCTGACAGAACTCTCTGACAAAACCTCCAGTCAGTCTCACAGAGACAAGATTTATTCCCAAATTTTTACTGCTTTAACTACTGTACAATCCAGACACAAGATCGACCCATTCTTGATTACAGAAGGTGTTTGGGATTTTGTTTTTCCCTGACTTAGGTTAATAGAGCTATTCTAAATGTCCCAAAACTCAATGGAGGCAACAAATTATTCTTGAAAGTGGAATATGTCTTTATATAGGATAGAAAAAATGCAATGCAAAATTCCCTGAGAGTTTTCTCAATGTAAGTCCTCTTAGTTCTGGAGTTTAATTTGCACTTCTGCTGAAATTTCAAGGTGATGAGAATACTGCAAAAGAGAGGTGCCTTTTGTCCAGTTCCAAATTTAGTGGAAAACAAATCCTGACTTTTCCTTTGGTGGCAGATAAAATTTTCATTAATGCCATGTAACATTTTATTCAAAGCTCAGCCTCCAGAAAACAAGTTTTATTCCATTTTAAAGACATCCTTTATTTTTTTATTTCAAAACCTATAAGCAGCATCTCTGTATTCTTTTCTTCCTATGAAACTTTGCCAGTTTTAGTCCCTTATGTATCTCATTTTAAAATACCTGCATTTAAATGCCAGTTGGGACTTCCTCTAGAGAACTAGGAAGGAAGGCTCTAAAGTGGAATTCTGACAGAAGAATAAACTTAATATTTTATTCCTAATATAATGAATCTTTTCCAGACACCACTGGTATCTGCTGGGGTCTCCACTGGTAGAGAGAACTGTTTCTTCTTAGATTCTACAGTCTTTAGAAAAAAAGGACCTAGCTGTTCTGATCAAAAAAGTCCCTGAAGAAAAATCAAAATTCATTTTTATCAAAGGTATCAATGCTTTGTTTTACCTAAAGGTGTCATATTATTGATAGCTTTGTACCATTAGTGCTGCTTTCTTCATTAAGACAGTATCAAGAGCACAAGGTTATATTATTATATACAAGGCAGTATATATTAAATTAATAGATTAAATAGATTAAA